>CM036547.1:6314775-6592275 GCA_020745685.1 Tautogolabrus adspersus | reverse complement strand
TTAGGCACAAAATAACTTGGCTATAGGTTCAGGGAAAAAAATGTCTGTGTAAATAGTTACCAACATATTTACACTAGTAAACTAACGTACGCATCACTTTGACTTACCTCACATGTCAGACATTCAGTACGTTTATATTCAGTTATAAATAGTCAATTTATTATGTGAGTCTGACTGAAACTGGACTATTTAAAATTCATGTATATGTTAGTCGGGCTGAAACGATACCAAATCGAATTTCTCGGACTCGGACTTACACATTTAGAAAATGAAGATAGAGATGGATTAAGGCTTGTATACAACTCAATCTGACCCCAACTGGACTACTGTAGGCGTTCTGGACATGCTCCACACTCATCAGGCTTTGACCCGGATGTTGAACAGCATATTGTGCGTTGCATAGCAGAAGTCGCATTGTTGTCTGCCCTCAGATATCACCAGAAGATAGAGGAATAGCGTGCATCAGATTTTGACCAAAAACAAAAGCGTTGAGTAAACGACATGTACAGAGCTGCAGAGTTGTCCATGTTTTCACTGTTTGACACATAACCAGTTTGTCGCTTGCTCACTCATATACAAGGTTAACTGGAAAAAGGTCCAATAGTAACTAACTGAAAGGGGGAATATGGCCACCTACTAGAAGAGTCTGACATTTTCCCATCATCAATTCCCCCTTGATGCATGTGTGCTGGGACAAGGACAGTATTCTAATTAGATGGGTACTCACCAAGGGGCAACTTCCAGAGTTGCAAAATGAAGCCAATGCTGAAGTTCAAAATGTGCAGTTCCTTGAGTTTCCACTTGATGCGGGTTCTAAAAAGATCCAGAAAGCACCACTAAGTCCCATATTAAGATGCCCATTTTGACAGCAGAATTAGATTTGTTCACAGCCTGGTTCAAAAAAGTGGTTTTGGTCGGAATAGCTAATTTCTCTATTTGTACACACTGTACAAAGCATCATTAGGGGGATGGCTGATTTTTACTGACCGTGCGATGTGTTGTAGCTGTTTGCTTCACTTATTCGCTTGTATCTCGAATGACCAAAAGTTTGGTACTGTAGAGATAGGGTATCCAATGTGGCACCTGCCATCGTTCAGCTTCAAAATACCTCTTCAGAAACTGATGGATGACGCCATCGGGCGGCTGGGGGTTTGAACCCCATCTCCTGCTGCCACATGTCTGATGTGTCCAAATTTTGCAGCACGTGAGGATAAAAAGCTATGTCCTCTCTTTATGCATTAACTCAACTCACTAGGAGGAAGCAGTGTTAGAAAAGTCTATGCAAGAGTTTTTAGAGCTTAGAGCTTACTTATATCAAATGCTGTGCGAATACAGATTCTGTCTCTACATCTTTGTGTTAACATAGCAGGACACAGAAAGATTCCTCAGCAGTTTCTGAAAATCAAACAGTCGTACTTGAAAGGGAAAGTCATTGCTCAGGTTATCAGTGACAGTGCTGGGGTTTTCTTCCAGGCCTAGTCCACTGATTCATTCCCTTTTGCTTCCCTAAAATCAAATTCCTTTTAACACATTTATAAGGCTACTGGACTTGCTTTGAGAGACAAAACATTATTTTTTTAACAGTAGAAAAGAATAAGAACCGCTGAGGTATGAAATAATTTCATTTCACTTTTTGGTTCTCTTCAATAAAACATGTGAACTTAGAAATGTTCGGCAGCAGCACATTTTCAGAAACAAGCTGCAAACACAAATCCCCTTGACATGCTGAAGAACATGTCAGTGATAGTTCAACTAATGGCATTTTTGTAATCATTTAATAACTTTATTGGTCAAAGATACACTTATTAAAAAACTGCAGGAGACAAATGAATGATGATAATTCCATTATGCGCAGACAGCAGCACACATATTTACACACAGGTGTCTCTTTAAGGAAATATAAGGAGAGCCCCTCACTGTGCTCACTCTTACAGTACAACCCTCCGAGCTAGTATTTGTTGTGACTTCTGCAACTTGACATACAGAATCAGAAATCCCGCCCAGCTGTTGTCTGGCAGCTTCCTGTTTTTGATTTACAACAAAATCAAACAAAAGTCATAATTATTCAAATAAGGATTAATATACCTCTCTGATCCACTTCAGCCTCTGTTCATGGGGCGTGCAAACTAACCACTAGGCTCTCTAAGTTTGTTTTCATCAGGGGTGAGGGTAGAGTAGCGAGTAGAGAGAATCCCTCATTATTCCCCGCCAGCCTCAACATCACCTATTGTGATTGTTCTCATTGAGAGCCCCCTGGTGGTGGAATTTACCCACGGTGCGTTTATTATCTTAACACTTGATGAACAAGATCAATGATGAATTGCTTTAATACTTCTTCCTGCCAACAAGTCCTCCATCCAAGAGGCCCCTAGCTTGTTTGCTCGTGCTCTGTTATCTGAGTTGAAGTGGTTCTTAAATTACTGTCTAACCGATTGCAGGTTACATGTCCTCATGCCGACACGTGTCAGACACATGGAGCACGTGGTTAATGTCTTTAACAGCTGCAGTTTGATTAGGCAGAGTCAGTAATCTTCCTTTGGTCAAATGACATTCATTACCCACTTAACATACAGGTAAAATAATATGACTTGAATTTCTACAAAGGAGTTGAACCTTTACCTTCGTCTTCTATTATAATACTACTTGCCTCTAGAGATCTCCGCCTGACTGTCAGAGTTATAGAGAAACAACATCATTAACATCGCAGCAAAGTCTAAAGGACATGACTTTTTAACAAAACACATTCATGCAGGGATCTCTGTCAGTGAATAACACTTATTGTAACAGACAGAAGCCTTCATCATATACCTCCAAAACATTTCAGTTCAATTTTTACTTACAAATCTTGTTCAATTTGCTGTTTGATTCTTTGTACAGACAAAACGCTTACGGTATACCTCAGTTAGTTGAACAAACCCCAGGGATGTTTTATATTGTGGATCTAAGCACATTTTTGGCACCAGAGTAAAAGCATGACATACAACTACAACTCCCAGCTACATAGAGTAAAAAGAAGGTGATTTCCAATTGAGAACAGATTTTTGATTTAAATTTAACACACAGTTAAGGTGGTAGATTTTGTCTAAAGATGCAGGATAAGTTGGACACGGTAACTTCCACTGCAGAGAGAAATGTGAGCTTCTTTGCTTGACACACACACTCACACACACGCATACAAATGCACAAAGGCACGCACACACTCACGCACGCACACACTCACGCACGCACAAAGCTGGTACGTCCCCGTTTCAGATGTTAAGGCTCTTTGATCTGATTTCCGATCATGAATGGCTGTCAAATCACACAGAGATGCAAGCGCACACACACATTCTTGCTTCTCATTTAGATTCCAACGAGTCGTCTTAGGGTCCAGAGTAGAGACTAATCATGCAACATGACATGTTTGCTGGTGTTTTTATGATATTGATTTACACGTTGCATGTTTCCTGTGTTGTTAGTGTATGTGTACATGTACTTTTCTCTGCTCTGGTCACACGTTCTTTTATTTCTTTGTTAAAAATGTTACGATATGTTTCACACAAACACACAAACACAGGAACGTTCGTGAACTTTCTTGGACACAAACTGATCGCTTGACTGACCTAATTTCCCCTCATCATTCTAAGCATTAAAAACTTTGATAGACAGTCATTATAAAGTCATGAATGTTTGTGAAAACTTTTTTTTGGCAACTTTAAGAAATCGTCGTTCTTTTGTAAAGTATGTTTTTTTTTCTAAGAGGCTTATATAAATGGAAGCAGAAAAGCCGGAGCTAATGACATCAAAGTGACAGTCTGTGGAGAATTAGCACTCATACTGTTTTTTGCCTGACGATGCTTTTTCTGTCAGTGTTTTGAAGTTAAATAAAAAAGCCTTGCACTTGGTACAAAGTTTCATACAATTTTTCCGCTTCCCCTGCACCTTCTCACTGCGCTAAACCAGCAGCGCTGAACGCAGGGGATTCTATTCTAGGTATCAGTCTCTGATGACAGACGCTGTGATAGTGTGGCCCAGCTGAGCTGAAGATGAAATGTTCTGCTGCAGGCTATAAGCTGTAGTTTCCTCCTAACAATCTCTACACTACTGTATCACCTACTGTACCACTGACTTACTGTGAAACTTTTTTACTGTCACTCTGAATGCAGCAGCAATGAGAAATTAACTATTCAAAGTGATTCTCACTCATTTTCTTTTAATTATTGTTTAATATTAATTTTTGAGCTTTTTGCCTTTATTCAACATGACAGTGGAGGGAGTAGGAAATCAGAGAGAGAGAGAGAGAGAAGGGCATGACATGCAGGAAAGGAGTAACGGATCGGACTTGAACCTCGGCCGCCCGCTTGGAAGACTTATACCTCAATAGAACAGGTGTGACCTTACGGCAGGGCTATCTGCGATCCTCTCACTCAATTTTTAAAATACTGCTAGTTGCAAATAACAAAATAACAGTGAGTTGGTGGGTTTAATTTGATACTGCTTGTGGCTGAAAATGACAGGAAAATGTTTTGCAGAGGGAAAAAATTCAGTTTACAAAACTTAATATAATTGGTTGTTTGGCCATCTATCCGCCATCCGTCTGTCACTCTTTCTTTTCAATGGTATATTTATTTAAACCTAAGAGTCAGTAGCGTTTTCCTAAAAGATAAAATATAGACCGTAATGCCACTCAATCCTCACTTCTGGGCCTCCAAACATGTGTGGTGGTGACTGTGTCTGCAGAGACCCAATCCTCTGCCTGGATTTTGATGATTTGTTTTTTTTCATATGACACGGGATGTTTCTGGGCGGAACGTTGATGTGTTTCCCCCAGCCAATGACAGCACCAAGGTTAGTAGATACAATTCAGCAATTGGATGGAATTTAAACCTTCGAATATGATGTACATAGACGTGGCGGCAAAGAAGAGAAAATATCATCATAGTGAGGCAAAACGCTGAGCAGATAAAGATCAACTCGGGTGAACTTTGTGTTGGCTTACATCCGCAGATGCGGAGTTTGCCTGCTTTCTGTTGAACAGGCAGATGCCAAACACCGGGGGGTTAGCTTGTGCTAGCAGTGTAGCAACCAGCAGTATACACACCATGTCCTGCAGTTAGAGTGCGCTTCTGGGGGTGATGAGCCCAGGAGGATTGGCCCAGTTTGAATGTTGTGTTTACAAGCTGTAACGAACAAAGCTACTGACTCCACCTTTAAAGTTATTGGTAATGTTCTTACATGTTTGTTTTGTCACCCAAATTGATAAGTACACAAATGAGGTAGCAATTTTATATTCATTGGATGAAGCATTTGTTTGATGGAGGGATTTTTTTTCTACCTCTTTCAGATAACATTTATTTTTAGTCCTGGGGTTTAGAAAATGCAACCTTTGTGTAAGTGTGCTGAGGTAGAAATCCACTCTGAAAGAGGCAGAGATATAAGATGTATCATTGACTGTTACCTCCATCGACCAGAGTGCCATACAACCACAAGACATGTTGAGTTCTAAATGCAGCTTTTGCTTTTTGTGAACTGCAAAAGCACCCTCACTCTGATAGGTATAAGTACCCCTATTGCTCTTTCCACCTACACACACTCACTGCAAAGCATCCAGCATGAACCTTTTTCTGTCAAAGCACATTCAGGAAATGTAAAAACCTCAACATAGAGGTAGATGAGAGTGGCGGGGGAAAAGTGGATACAACGAAAAAAAGAAAACAGCATGTCAAGAGAAAATTACGCCTGCAAGTGCTCTGAAAATTGAGGATTGATGCTATACGTAACAACCTGAGAGTGTATGAGAGAGTGCTGATATCCTTAAGGGTAAATAATCCAAGTGCCCTCACAGTAAAAAAGCCTCTGATCATATTCCCTGTGCCACTCTGACCCAGCAGAGCCATAAATCCAGGCTTGAGGTGCTTTGGCCAAAGACTGAGGGGTGCTGCCTGTGTAAAGCCAGGATTACTTGTGCTGAAAGTCTTGCTGTCTGACGATACTCTCAACACATCCTCTGCAGAACGGCTTTACCAGTGGAAGCCCGGGGCCCTGCTGAGACTTTCATTAGATGCTTAGAGAGAGGATGATTAGGGAAAAAAACCGACGCAAACAAGAGCTGGCAGTGTGAAATCTGGCGGCATGAAACAACAACAGTCAGCCGTGTTTCTTGTTCTGGACGAGGAGCTTTTTTTGGTGCTCAGTGACGCAAGAAAATCAGAGCGGGAGAAAAGTGAATGAGAGAATTTAGATGCAAATACAAACATGACAACGTGGATCGTAAACACTCAAAAGGATACAACTTTTTTTTGACTCAAACAGCTTTTGATTCAGTTTAATGAATACTCATTTTCATGCACTGAGGGAAATTCATAATTACATCTTCAATCAGTGGAAATTAAGTGTCTTTTTCTTTCCACTTGACAGTCTCCAGCAGCACTCGCACTTTCTCCACAAAGACGGCCAGCAGTGAGCCCTGGCAGGAAACTTTAAACAGAATAAGAGTCAGCTTTAATTATTCAAAGTACAGACATCACTTGACTGCAGGGGGCAACAGTTCAGAGCGCATGCTGTGCTTTACATATCTTTATTATTAAAGTACAGGTTGGGGTGTTCAAACGCAGCACTTTTAGCAGTTTTAACTTTCAGTCTGAGTTAGGGAATCAATCAATCATTCAATTAATCATTACTTGTATAGCGCCAATTCATAACAAGTGTTATCTCGAGACACTTTACAAAAAAGCATATGGGATAATATGCAGGAAGAATTTCTCCTTTGTATTCCTTGCGTTCCTGTCGTCCACACTTCCTTGCCGCTGAGGTGGAGGTCGGAGCAGGCCGTGCATGAACGAGGACGGCGATGGTTGTGGGGACGACACAGTCAGATGACGGTGGCTTTTGTAGCCACATGCAGGCGAACTTGTACTTAAAGGTTGGAGGTTTTAAAAACAATGAATTGTAGAGGAAATATAAAGTGAGGCTTGATTTACATGAAATCTATAATCAGAGCTGCTGAATTTTCACAGCTCAATTTAAAATTCCAAGACCAAAAAACATCTGCAAAATTTTAAGGTAGAAACCCACAAACCCATCAAAGTTGGGATGCGTTATTCAGTTGTAGTTCCTTTGAGTCATATTTCAGGTATTTATTTTACTTTTGTTCAATCCCAACTCAGAGCGAAATCTTTAGCCTTTTCTTTAACAGCATCATTTACCATCTTTATCCACCAGCATGGATTGTTAGTTTATTTTCAAAGCAAGATTATAAAAAATTCTTAACGCAAAATATACAAAGAGCTTGTATAATGTCACAGTCTGTAATCAGTTAAAGATTCAGATTCTTTATTGTCCCACAAGCAGGAGCACACAGGACAGTATACAAGGACAACATCAACAGTCAAATTAAAACAAATTTAAAATTAATCAGACAACACAACACAATATGAAGAATATAAACCGTCTCAAGAAAATGAGTCAAGGGCTCATAAAGTGCAATGAAGAGGTGTGCAAAAAGAGCAACCTAAGGGCTAATTGCTATTCGATATATGAATTGCTCTGGAGGACAAATGAGACCTGGAGTCTTTGAGTTTTCCTCACAGGAGCTCTAAAATAATAATAATAAAGGACAGAGGAGTTCATGTGAAAGGGAAGTTGATAAAGGGAAGAAAATAAGTTGACACTATATTGAGAATTGCTTTTAAATGTGAAAACATTTTTGAATTCTCAAATGTGAAGATTTTCTTCTTTTCCATTTAAAAAACGTTTAATGTATTTTTTTACATTTTGTACATTTTGGCTCTGGTGTTATTGTAAAGCACTTTTTTTTTTTTACTAGCAACAAGCCCGAATCCAGAGACAACACCAGCGCCCCATGATAGAAGCTTTTTGATATATCACCACTGTCTTCACTCTCTTGGCGTTCTGAAAGTACCTTCATGTCCTGTAGGTCAAGCAGCATTTCACAATAAAAGTACCCCGGGCAGAGACAGACATTTTGGCTCATTATTGAATCACCTCTCTAAAGTACAGGAGGCGGTCTGATCTTGATCAGGTTGTTCCTGATCCATCTTACCATGTTAGAGCTGAGTTTTTAGATGTTAAAAGAAACGGAATTTACTGGATGTTGAAGGTTTCAATTATCGTTTTTCAAATTAATGTCTGTGTTAAAAATTAATAAAAAAATGAACACTGATAATGAATAATTAACGGACGCTTGCCCAGCTCTTCCTATGTGTACACTGAAGTGTCCTTGAACAGTGATGCCTTGTCTTGCTTCTCAGTGCACTTTAAGTACTTTTAAACTCTTGTGTGTTGCCTTAGCGATGTACTGCTGAAGTGGTTTTGAAGTGTGACGTGTTCTTTTTCCGATGTACAAGTGAAGTACACTGAACCGTGATAGGTTCACTTACAAAACAGTCTTTAAAACAGTGTTGCGTTCACTTATTGCTCTGCCTACTGACGCACCTCTGGAGTGTGTTGCATTCACATACTGTCCTAAGATCTGACTTTAAATGATATTTCTGCATCAAATTCAACACACTGTTGCACATACTGATGAACCTCTGAATAGTGATGCATTCACTTACTGTTGTGCATTCAAGTGCATTTGAATACTAATACCAGAGTGGGCGGTTATAGATGAGTCAAAGAATAAAACGCTTGCATTCAAAGCATAGAAAGAGTGTTGGAGGGCAGAAGGAATGCTAATTACTGACACCTCACAACCTCACACTTGATAACAGCCTACAAGAATATCCAGTGAGTCATCGAGCCCTCTCTGCCTGACCCCACCGTCGCTCAGATGTAAATAAGATCGATTTACTCCCTTCTTTATGCACCATTAGATATTATGACGAGGGTCAGAATAAGGTCATGGGTTGCAGAACGAGCTCCTGACACATTTGCTTACACAGGCAGCACACACATATTTTACATTTTCACTGTTGCAGCTTGGCTGATGCAGTCAGATGATTTTCTTTATGTTTTATTCATTCGTTGCTCTTAAATGTGCCTCTGCAGGAAACACAATGGTTTCAGCAGGAACCAAAGTTGGCATATTTAATATTTCTCATAGTGTGTTTTTGCTGATGTTGTTTTTCTGGTTTATTTTTAATGGTAACTGCACACTAGCACGCCTGTTTCCTCGTGTAGCTATGAATTATTTTGTTGATGTTTTGTTGCGTGGTTTTGTAGTCGGTGATTTGCTACTCTCTGACAAAAGGGGTGATTAAGCAAGGTCTGAGTAAACAAGTTAACGTCTGTTTCTGATCTGATTCATCCCATCTCTCTATTGTTTTCCTCTCTGTCTGTTTAGTCATTATTTCCACTAAATTCCTACATGAATATTTTTCCCTTTCCTCTCCACTTTCTCTCTCATTGATTACACAAATTCTCACTTTTATTATTGTTCATGCTGTCTCTCTTCCTGTGTCCGCCTCTGGCCATCGCCTTTGTTCAGCTTGCTCTCCGTGCATAATAATGGCGAGCAAGATAATAGAGAATTAGTGCTGTCTTCACACCGTCTGAATATGGATGAGAGGCTGATTATTGCTCGGAGCAGGATGGGGGACGGATAACGATGATTGCATGGAGAATGATGAACGCTCGTCTGAGAATAAACCCCTAATTTAATCAGTCAAACCCCATTCAAGGTCCGTACGACAAACCGAGGTCAGAATGACAACAACAACAACAACAATGAACAATGAATAGCAAACAAATAGGACAAATGAGACAAGAGTGTCTTGACCGCTATCTTAAAGTTTATATATTCTGGAACTGCTCCCTGAATAACAACAGGCACAACTTTTTTCTCATTAAGGACATGCAGTGGAGAAGAAAAGGGGAAGAATGGGAAGTAGTTCTGAATTAATGTCAGTCCCTGTGGATTCTTGACTTTCTCAGTGTGATGACTGTGATGTACAAACACAGAACAAACGTCAGTCCTGTTAAGAGAAGATGAAACTTCATTGATCCGTTTTGGGGAAATTGAACCAATGTTTGAGCACACCTGTAAAATAGGATTTGGGAGAAACCTTACAAATTATAAGAAAAAAAAACACGCAATGGAGGTTTAAAAAAATACCAATCTTGAGCTCCTGAATGGAAGAATGTGCGACTTTTTGATCCAGTAGATGTCGCCCTTGAGCACCAGCATGAAACCAAAACAAACTGCTGTTAGGCAATACCTCCGCCACTGGAGCCTCCGTTATCCTCCAGCGACACACCTCCAACCCCCCTCCCCTCGTGTTCGCACAAAGGAGTCAAGCGCAAGGGGTGGACAAAATTGTCCTTAGCTCAAGCTGCAATTGCCTGTGGCCTGCATTGTTGTGTTAGTTGGCTAATGTTAGCGCACTTTAGTTAGCTTGCCTGAAAGTCAAAAAGGCAGTGAGTATGTTATTCTTCTTTTCTGTAGTCCTTGACTAAAACAGCTTTTTTACACAAGGGGAGGAGCCAGCCATGCAAACCCGACACTCATTGTTCAAAGTCATGACTCAGCGAGATATTTACATAGGATATTCTGCTATTTACAGTTTGTATAAACATTTTGCACATTCTTCCTTTATTCATGCATAAAATACACAAACCTTCATACAGTGACTGGCAGAAGCATTTGCCCATGAAACTGACAATTATAAAGAGTTACAAGTTTCAATTCAAACTCATTTTTCAAGCTTTCTGCCTCATTAATAACAGGATCAGTCCAAAAATCTAATATCAGTGAGATGATCTTTATGCAAGAAGCTAAAATCTTTATAATCTTTTCATTTGAAAAATATGTAATGTAAATATTTGTAAATCTCCCAAATGTAACTTAAAAATGGTAGAGTAAAAGTACGACATGATAAGAACATTTGAGCTTTCCACCATGAGCGTGATGTCACAGAAACATGGCCGCCGGGGAATATGGTCTACTCTGCTCTTTTGGCTGCAATAACAATCACACCGTTAAGTTAAAACCTGAATTAGACCAGTGTTCCCAAAGTCTCTTTAGTCGTATTCTTAATTAATCAACAAAAGATGTGAATATGTTGACTCTGAAATGACATCAGTGGAAAGATGAGTCCAAAGAAAGCTTTACCTTCTTTAAATCAAGCTAATATTTACAACAGTCTATGATTTCAGCTTTGATTTGCTCTGAAACGGTTTTTGTTTAACATTAACTTTCCTTCTTGTATCTTTCCATCAGCTCAGCTAAACCTTAAGTTAATGGTGCTGTAACATCCTTTTATTCTCTTTCTGTGTTAAGAATATAAATCTTAAGATAACAGCTGCAGAATAATCACCAAAGCCTCATCCGCACATCGAGGAAGCCCATTTCCTCACATTTTTTTACACACTTTGGTGGGATCCTTTCTCTCTTTAAATGTGTTGTCTCCACAAAAAGCTCCTCGACTGGGTTTCTTTAATCATTAACATTTAAAGACACAAGCTTGATCTCTTCTTTTTTAAATGTTGTACTTTCTCCCGCACAGGCTGACAGTAAAATATTCATGAGCTATTTTAAACAACTTAAATAACAAACAAAACATCTGAACTTCATGTTTTATATGTACAAAAGAAGTCGACCTCCAGAAAGAGATGCAAACATCCTTCAGTATGTGTTGACTCGTGTTTGTTTTGAAGGGGGCAGCCTAATATAAAGAAATAACTCCTGTGCTTTCTGTGATTAAATAGCATTAGTTTTTTTTACTATAATAGGTTGAATTGCTAGCAGCTGTGTTTCAGCCTCTATAGCCAACAGACCTCTTACCTCAAACCTCCAAATCAAATACATTTCTTTAAACAAATTTTGCTTTGAAACTCTAGATACTGTGATTGTTACCTCTGTTCTAGAGTCCTTGCAGCTTGTCCTCTCCCACTCCTACTCGTCTCAGTGAATTTATTGAGGTCCTCGTTGACGAGAGCCTTTAGAAAGGATTCAGCCTCCCGTATCCACCCTCACTTCTTTCATCTCGAGCCTTTCTCAAACGGGGGTCATATTGAGGTGTGCTACCAAGCGGCTCTCTGCAGTACTGGGAGAATTATGTCATAGGGGTTATTAATCTATTGGGATGCTTCCTTTCATTAAAGAATATCAAAACATTCTTCCCTTTTCCTTACAGTGCAAATACAGTGAGTATAGTGGTGTTTTAAAGGGGTTCTGGGAGCATTATTTGAAAGGGCATATTCGTCTTTTGAGATGCACTGTGCCTGAAATCTTAAAGATCCCATATTACACTAATGTTAACCTTTCATGATGTCAATCTGGGAGACCTACAGAGTAGTTTTGCATGATTTGCAGCTCAAATATTCCTTATTTATCTTGTACTGGCGTTCGTAAAAACCCTTATTTCAGCCTCTGCCTGAAACAGTTTGCTTCAGCTGCTGTCTCTTTAAGGCCCCCCTCCCCACATGCCCACTTTCCTCTGATTGGTCAGCTCTCTGGAAGCCTTCCGTGGGATAGAAGGCTGCAGGGCTGCCAGGGGAGGCCTGCTCTCCAGAGCTGGGAGAAGAGAGCCTATGTCAGAAGTTTCAGCAGCTTACGTAGAGGCTTGAAGCTGTCTCGCTAAATTCTTGGTTTTATATTTAGGAACTATCGCGTGGATTTCACAATGAGACGTTTAGCGCCCTCAGCAGACTTATGCTGGGATTACTCCAATATACACTTACTTCATGAGCTGAAACTTTGCCCACATTGTGGGCATCCAGCATTGAAACTCATTATGTGAGTGTTAAAATGGGGATCATCATCAAAGGTCAATTTTAAATTATAAATCCAAAACTGCTCTCCATGCTCTGACATGGAGGGTTCTTTGCTTTGTTGTTGCACCCTTACAAAGAAGTTATAGTTCTGTCCTTCACAAAGTTTAATACTTTCCTTAATTCAGACTTCAAAAACATCCTTTACTTCAACCTGCTGAAAGTTGAGGTCAAAACACAGAGGGGGGTCGCCTTAGTTTGAGCTCTGGCGTGATGGTTCCAACAGTCGCTGTCAAACTTTGGCCTGGTGCCAAGTCCCCCCTTGACTCAGCATCCTTCAGTATCATCCTCCGGTTTTTCTCTCTGGATCTCTTAATTTCCTGCTTTCTCATAATTTACTTCAGATCACAATTTGCTTAAACTCCACAACTCAACCTCTTCGGTGTGAGTCAAAACAGCGTCTATCCTTTTATTTTGCTATCATAGCTTAGCTCTGAGGTCATTCTCCAAACATGCAGTCCATGTTTTCTTTAAATTCTTCTTTCTGAAGACTCATTTGAAACATTTTTTTAAGTCTGTTTTGATTTATTCCAAAGGGCTTGGATTTGTTTTCTAACGCCATCAATCTTAATTTGAAAAGACAAGACATTACCAGCTTCAAGGATAGGGTCTTCCCTTCATTTTGGTTTAATTCTTCTCCCTATCCATCTCTTTTTGTCACGGCTTTTTGTAGTTTGTAAAAACTCCAGTTGAAATGGATATTCTCTCATTGTTATCTGGTGCGGGAGTCCTTGCAGCTTTCTTCTCAAATATCAAACTAATTTGAAAAGACAGGATATTGCTAGCTTCAGGGTATAGCATGAATCCTTCATTTTGGTTTAAGAAAATCAAAACGGGTCAAAGAAAACACATTTTGGTAGGTTTATATTACCTTGAGAAGGCATCTCAACCAACATTAGTCTTGATACTCACTTTTGGTTTCGTACATATAAAGGTTAAAACCATATTCATGTGAGTTTGCACAATATTTCATACATAATGTATACACAACAGGGTTTAAAGGACATGGTTTCCAGTAGATTGTAATGCAGCAGTGGTCAGATCTACCACACAGTGCTGAACTGGGATTCCACCTCTCAATCCTGGCCCTCCATGTATGACGTGCTCCAAGCATGTTTCAGGGAGATGGTATGAGAAGGTGGAATCGAATGAGTCGATCCAAAAAGTATGTGAGTGTCTGTGTGAGTGTGCGTTACTCAAAGCAATAAGCAAACAGCAGGGTTGAGTTTTCACCCTGTGAGAAGCTTATCAGTTGAATAATGTAGGTGGGCTCTGGTGGATCAGTGTGTGAAAGATTAAAGGCCTTCCCTGCCACCTTTCTGCTGCAGTTAATGTATATGCATGTTAGAGGAGGTGTGCGTACTTGTGCGTATGCATAAACATGAGAACACTACATCAGACTTTCTAGAATATTACAGTATCTTATATAATATTTTTCAACCCGTGGAGCCCTTAGGTGATGTGGCAGAGCGACTCTCTTCACAGCCTCCACAAATAATTGACTTATGGAAGTCAGCACACACACAGACACACAAACACACACACACAGACCCACATACACACACAGAGACCCACATGCACTATTTATAGCAGCAATCTGGGACTCTCAGAGCACTGTGGTGTCTTGTTAGTTTCTGCTAACTTCAGTTTTGATAACACATTATTCCATTTCCTACATCATCTATATCTCCAGCTGTTTTCCAGCAATATCCTCAGGGTGGTTCACAGTTGAGATATTCTCTATAAAAACAATACTACTGTGTTTAATCCATCAGTTGAGATAATAACTAGCAGATTTTTGGTTTCAGGATTTTCTCTAGCTGAATGAGTAAACAGAGAAAGAGCCTCTCTATAGCTTTACATGTTACATATTTCATCCTCGCTTCTTGTTTGAGGCATGCAAAGTAACTCAGGGTGCAATCAAAGAGCATATATGATGCCTATAAGTGGCAGAAAGTGTCTTTAACTGCTAATGAAAAAAACATGAGAAAAACAGGAGATGTTCTGGAGAGGTAAACAGGAGGAACAGTTCAAGCATAGAAAGCAGAAATATGTTGCATAACATTATAGCGTACCAGTTAGCTAACAAATGTTATGAACATGCTGGATTTGAGCTGGTGGATACTGTAACTAGCTTCTTATCTGACAGAGTTAGCTGTTGATTTTCCAAAAGAGTGTTCCCATGTTTTTGTGTTTGTTTAGGTGAGGCAGCTGATGACAACTGGTTGTAGCTTGATTGTTGTTAGTGTTACGCAGGGACGGCTGGTATACGAGGACTAGAAGGGTTACGCTCTCCCTTCTTTATTCAATAAAGATGAGAAAAATATTCTTTGAACAACTTACAATAGATTGTTTTAAATTTTAGCGGGACACTTGAGAAGCAACTACACCTTAAAGTTACAAGAAAAACATTCAATATCTCTGAATGGGCACATTTTTTACAGCCCAATGACACAATTGTGGCATTACGGACAAATGAACTTAGCATCTATTAACTTTAGAAACAATCTCTCTTACTGAACATTGTTTAGTGAAATAGATTGTTTCTTAAGTTAAAATTAGCATGATTGCATCGCTAATTCTGTTAACCCATTAATGGCAATTTTCCGTGTCTAAGCATCCAGCTAACAAACTAAGATACATCCTGGTCTAACTGTGAGAAGTTGTGTCCCTACCTGGAGAATAATGCACAAGCCACCATTGGTGTTATCCAGAATGTATTTCCACACAGTTGTGTTTCTGCCAGTGAGATACTGATTTTTTGTCAAAAAGCTGAACCGAGCAGAAATATTTTTTGAAAGGGTCATGTCCTCTTCAGAATGAGGTAAAGCTGAAGGCTTAGTTGTCCCTAAAGTATGTTTCAAAGAAGCTGGGATATATCCGAGCCTTGTTCTTTCTCAGGTGCTGCTTTCAGCTGAAATTCCTTGACTGAGTCCATAGAATCTTCTTTTAAAGTCCTTATCTGTCAAGCTGTCAGGCTCCATCAGTGGATGGATGATGGTGACCTGCCATGCAACCACAAACTCTCCATCATTGTAATTAGATGAAATTGATTTTACTTTCAGTATTTCTCATGTGATTAAACTCATCAGTGAGGGGAACTCTTCAGTTTAAAAAGTCATTTTCAATTTGGCTGTTTTGGATCTTTTCAAGTCCTCATACTTCATTTAATGTCTCGACTGCTTCTTGTCTAAAAATGACCAAAGAGTGTAAGAATTCTTGTCGTTTCCTGTCATCTGTACATTTATTTTCCTCTCCCTTTTTCTTTGATCAACCCCTTCTTTTATTCTGGCTGAGTCATGTATATTTGACTTTCACTCTTCAGTGAAAATGTCAGACAGCCTAATGTTGGTTGTATTGAGCTAACCTTTCAAGTCTAGTCTGGACAGTGAAGACCCATTATATGAGTTCTTGCAGTCTAGAAAAGCCTCAGACGAAAGCATCTTATTATATCAGCCAATGTGACATGTACAACCTTCTTCCACTATTATACATGATAAGTCCATATCATATTGAATACCATACCATTTTACAACGATTGATTGGTGAAAGCATTTGACTGTTTTTTTCCCACATCAGCTGTTTGAGTCATAGCAGGTAAAAACAAAGATATTAAAAATGAGCAATGACTGCTTTATTTTCAGCTTTAAATTCTTGCATGAGTGCCAATGCTAATGCTGGCATGGATACATGCTATGTTGAAGTGCTGGCTTCTCTGACAACGACGCAGCAGCCAGTATGTCCTCCTTCTAAGTTTAGATTCCAAGTGGAATGGTTTGTTTTTGTTTTGACCAGATAAGGTAGGCGGTTTTAAGGCACCCCCACACAGCCGTTTTAGACACCCCTCGGTTTGCCAGGCAAACTGCAAACCAAAAGGTGTTGCAGCATTGGAAGCGCGCAAGTGAACTGGTTCAGATATAACTGATTCTACCCGACCTAAAAAGCCTCGCAATTTCTCTAAAAAGCTCCACGAGCAGAAATGTGGACAAACTAGGATAAATATTAGAGATGCTTTTGAAAAAATGGAGAGAGGTTAGAGCGCAGAAAGGTTTCATGAACGATGCAGAGTTGGCTAAACATGGAAGTTTTCATGTCCATGACATGACACCTTGTGTGTGCCTCGACTCTTGGAAGGAGGGGGAGGGAGGAGACAACTCTCTTGGTTCTCTTCAATGTTTTGAATTTAGACTGCAGTACCCATTTTAAACGCTAGGTGTCAGAGTTACATATTGCTCCTTTAAGGGGAAAAGATGCATCTCCTGCTATGACAAGGAAAAAGTCTGCAGTTAAGTTTCTTCTCCTACTGCTTGTTAGAAAGAAAAACAAAATCTATGCCACATTTTTCGAAAGGCATTCACAGAAAAATTGAAGGATTGTAGCCTTTTCAACTGCATGTTTTTAGTCCAAGAGGCTGAGTAGTTTGGCAATTATCTCAACTCAATTGACAATGATGCGATTTTGAGTTAACATAGAAGCTGTGATGGAGGGGGCTACAGTAAATTGATGCTACAAGAAATGTGTTGACCAAAGAGCTGTCATTTTGTGGGGTTGACTTTCAATGATGCTGTAATTTCCTCTTATCTACATTTCTTTGTCCCTAGTTTTACAGATGTAGTTCAGCCAGAATAACCGTCGTCTCCATGCTTAATCTTGTCCACATACTTATTGTTGGTTGACTGTGTGTTAATGGGCACAAAATCAGCCATATTTAATTTTCTAAATAAACTGGAGATGTAGGCAGTGATTCAGAGGCCGGAAATTTCTGCACAATCAAGCTAAAAAGTCGAGTCAGTACCAAAAAGTTTTCCCATTCTCTTTATTTTGATGGATTAGAGATATAATGACTAAACAAAGCAAGGAAAAAGCAATACGTAATATACAGTATTAGTTGTTTTACAGTCTTACTGCACACACATAAAAAACATTTTTTTGGATGTCTTTCAAGTTTGAAACATTTTCCGGCTTTAATTTCAATGAGTTTGGCCCTCTGTCACTGACAAGCACATTATCTTACAGCAAAAACTACAACATTAGCCATTGCAACAAGCTTCATGAGCATCATATCCAGTGGAATATTCTGCTTGTCAGCTAGGTTGAAAAATACGTTTTTCTAAGAGGATTGATGTAAGAATAGCTCACAGATCTGGTACACAAAGTCTCAACAGGCGTGGTAAAATCTCTACGTTTTAGGTCAAAAGGCAGCCGGCGCAGGCACAATAAAGCAGAGGGTGAAAGCTAGCAGATGGTCTTTGGAGCAGGTAAGGAAGGCAGAACGTGATAAAGGCTTGATTGCTCAGGCGACGATCTCGCAGAGCGTGACTGATTGATGACCTCTGACTCAAAAGGAGGCTGTTTGTGGACGAGGAGCAGCTGGGTGGGCAGATGAGTGGGTCAGGTTATGAAGGGAGAGGTTAGTATGTGCAACGCAGAAGCTGTGTCCCAATTTAAGGACATCTGTGGAGCAAGTAAATCATATTGGACAAACATTGCCAATATGTACCATTCCAGCTCACTCAACATTAGGCTGAGAAATGTTTCCCTGTTTGCCCAATTTGGGTGACATATGGCGTATTGTTTGTGGATCCCACTGTGTCAAAACCCATTGTGTGACAGTTTTGAATTGTGTTGGCGTTCAGCAAATTATCCGTTATTGGTAAATAGGACTTAACTACAGTAACTGAGAGTTGAAGCCACTTAAGCGGCAATGTTTTTTTTAATGATCTTGTTGTTGATCTGGAAAATACAAGTTACATAGTTAAACATTTTGAGCACTATGCTTTTATTTTGGGAACTGTGGTTGTCTATGCAGTGAGAGTTTCTTAGTAAAAGACAAGAATCCTCACAGGACTTATTACTCAGACCTGAATCTTTCTCACCATCACATTTTTCTTCACTGAATGCATTGGGCATATTTATCACCTGCTTAACATTCATAAATCTCTTTCTTTTACTCGCGGTATCCATGTTGAAGGTTACTCTGAATTTAGGTGAACACCAGTTACTACACAACTTACTTTTAGGAAAGGTCAAAGACTGACAAACTTTGATATTTTATTAACACAAAGTTACCAATGATTGAAAAGCAGCCTCCAGTAAATTTGACCCAATAGCGTTTCTAGTGTTAAACTCTTACAGTCGAACTTATGTTGGGTTGTCAACTGCCCTTTAGAGACTTATTTTTTCACAAAAGTGCCGTATTAAGATCAGCTGTCATCACGTCTTTGAACATACATATTGATTCCACAACAGCGTATCATTCTTATCCCAGTCTGTGCATTCACATTGCGTTGCGGAGGCATAGCACAGCGGGAGCTTCGCATAAACACACAGTCAGATATGCATAACCATCTTGCCTCTGTAACGCGTCTGTGTCATTCATAATGAAGGCAAAACGTCACAGGGGACGTAAATAACGCGGCTTAAATCGACAGACTGAATACGACAAAAGACTTTGTAGAGAGCTTAAATGTACTCATGATGATATGTCTGTTTGTCAAAGCTGATATTTCTGACTGCGTACACCTAGAAAACTTGTATTTTAAACTAAATATGATGCATTTGATACTCGTTGATTATATTATTCTGTGGTTAAGGAAGGCCTATTAAAGATGGAATATATTATTTTGATACCTTGTCCAGTCATAGGCAACACACAGTTCTGTCATACTCACTTTTAGGAGTAGAAGAGGATAGAGAGGAATATTGAGAAGCTGCTGCCATGATATAAAAACAGAAGCTTTGCTTAAACCTGAAAAGCACCTGTCATCTTATGGTTTCTTCTTGTTTTGACACATTTGAGACATGGCAACAGTTGTTGTTTAGAATGACAGTTGAAAACTTTCCAACATGAAGCTCATGCTGTGCTCATGTAGTCCCCTCTGATACTGTGATCTGCTCATGTTTAGATCAGAGACCCTGTCTCCTTTTTACATTTGATTTTTGCAGTGACAGCTGCTCCGCATAGTAAGATACCAGAGTCATGTTTGAGGCCACATGCAGCTTTACTCATCAGGGGGTCCAACAAACAGCGAAGGACAGCCGCCCCCGCTGAGTCCATTAATTCCAAATCTTGGACACCTCCAAGGACATTATGCAGTTTATTCCAAATGAAGGTAATATCTTTGTATTCTCATCCATTTGCAATCTCAGTTTACCAGATAATACCTGACGTTTGGATAAATAGGGGGTACATTGAAACCTTATCATCAATTTTATTAACATATTTCTGCTTTTATCTGAAGAAAATGCCAAAAGGGATAGTTCGATATCTATGAGGTACTTGTCAATAATACATTTATTAGCCGCAGGATGAGCCGGTGAGTGCGGCTCCTTTAAGGAGGGACTGGGTTATGCAGATGGGGTCATTGCTCCACATAATTTAGCTAATTTTAAGAAAGCCCGAGCTAAAAAACAATGGGTATATATGTTCTCTTTATCGAATCTTATACAGTGCTGTACTTTTTTACTAGCAAGCCACTTTGTTTTAGCACCACTTCAGAACACCACATACTTGTTCCTCTAACTGAAGTGCACTGATCAATTTCGGGGAGCAAAAGGTCCAATGGTATCCGATTTTATAGTATCAGCAGTCAGGGCATTTGCCCAGTTGTCATTGTTTACTTTGCAGAGGACATGTTGGATTCTTTCAGTATTTTTAGCTCTGCTGGTATCACTGTGACTTACAGTCTTTGACATTGACTTTTCTACCTACAGGAAGCACGGAGAAATAAATGGCTGATATCATTTCAGACCAATTATAAAGACTCAACAGGAGCTCAGAATAGTTCTGTTGTCCTTGTCCTGCTGTCATCAAAGCAGTTTGTAGTGTGATCATTTCCTGGACCTTTCATTAAGGAGGATTAAACACATTACAGACTTTGAGTGATGACTGAGGTGGAGCTCTACAAATCGTAAAGTCTAAATAATGTGTGCATCAGTCAAAAGTGCCAGGGCTGGAGTTTTAATTCATCCTTGTGTTCAATACCACACCCCTCTTAAATCTTTTGTTATCAAGCATCCTGTTAAAAAGTAACTTTAGAGGCTGCCTGCATTGGAGCTGGGACCAGTTGACACCCACCATTCACCACCTTAATTCACCTTCATCTTAAAATCGATCCATTAGACTCATCAGTGCTGTATGTTTGATGCAAAACTCCCGAGGTAAGACGTGACGTAAAAAAAATACGCAGAAGTAGCGGACGAATCAACAGAGTCTGCTATACGATGCTAAAATGTCAATTTTTGCCTTTATATCAATGCTACGTTTAGTTCAACTGAATCACAATATCAAAAGAAAAAGAGTGGAGAACTCCATACTGAAGAACAGAAAACATTATGCAGCCGTTTCATTACGTGCACGGAGATCGTAGCAGCTGCACACATACACTCTATGCACCGTGTAGCAGTCACAGTATATAAACGTCTCCACCACTCCCATTGGCTCAAGGTGAATTCTCCGGATAATATCCTGCTGCTTGTCACATCAGCTCATTCGGACTTGCTGCGAAAAAAATACTAGGGGTCTGTCAGGCGAAACTCCAGGTAAAGTTGGAGGAAAAAATGTGGCTGTTGTTTTACACATACAGCTCCTCCATCAATTCAGTATCAGGAGTTTTTCAGGAGTTTTCTGCAAGTGTGAAAGCCCTGTTGGTTTGCATTTCAATCTTCTCTCGCACATGCAGAGGGTCTAGTTTCTGGCTCCATTTGTGGTTGCATTATTAAAGATTTGGCCAATAGATAAAATTAAAAATATGTATCTATCATTTAAATGCTGTTTTTCTGTTCGCTGTCCCTATTTCTAATATGTTTAAAAATGGACAAATCTTTAAAGTTTATATACGAATAAGAAAAAGCTGTTTTCACACATAATTAATGCTTTTGAGTGGCGCAGTGGGTATCAGTTTAAGGCTGCAGCCCCATCCAAAAGGTCCACTGCTTTTTTTCAAATATAACTATTTGAGTAGAGATTTTTAGGGGGAAACATAACGTCACTGGAACTTGCTTAAGACCCCTGCAGCCTTTTTTTGGGATTCAGTTCCGAAAATGTTTCTAGTTCCCAGAGAACGTCCCTGCAAACTGTTGAAACGTGGCGTATGTGTGCGGTCGGAGTGTCCTTTCAGAGATAACTTAATCCACTCTCTCTTTTTATGAGAGAGAAGGAGAACTAGAGATACCCAGGGAGAAAAAAAACAAAAAGAGGCAGGAGGAAGAAGAAAGGGGATCTGTGTAGTGTGGGAAATGACTGACAGGATGGATGTGGGTATAAAAGGAAAACAGGAAATTGAGAAATAGAGTGAGAAAGAGGAGTGGGGGAGGGAGAGGATGCAGTGGACATGAAGAAAAAGTCTCTCACATTTTGCTGCATCACCGCTTGAAGCCATCCTGCTTACACTGCATCCCTACATCCTTTTTTATACTGATATACGTGACTAGGTTATAAATACTCAGCTTGTTTTAAATATAATTCAGATTGCTGGACAATATTTAGAAAAAACAACATTAACATTCTGATGTGTGTATGTATCACTGATATTCCCAGTAATTGAAGTGACTTTTTTTAATTGATTGCTAAAAAACGGAGATAATTTAAGTAGGTACTTTAGACTAGTAGGTACTTTGGGGCAGCTGTGGCTCAGTGGTAGAGTCAGGAAGGTAGAGGGTTCGATCCCCAGCTCCTGTAGCAACATGTCCGATGTGTCCTTGGGTAAGACACTTAACCCTGAATTGCTCCCGCTGCTTCGTCGGCGGCGTATGAATGGGATTAGTTACATCTGATTATCAGTGTGTGAATGGGTGTGAATGTGTAGGTGTGACATGTGGTGTAAAAGCGCTGTGAGTAGTCAGAAGACTAGAAAAGCGTTATACAAGCTCAAGTCCATTTACCATTTACCCATTTACTGGTGGTTAATTTTTGCAACGATTCTTCAGCAGAGGCTTTTCAAACTGAGGTTCAGCTCCCAGGGCTGTAAAACTGTAGGGTGTTGCGGGGACATGAAGGATAAAAATTGTGTGAGGTAAAAGAAACGGGGTGAATTTGAATGTTGTGAAAAAGAAAACATTGGCAGTTTGGTTGCAGCAGTAACAATGAAACACTTATAAGGGAGGCAATTATTGTATACCTTAAATCCTTTAACACCCAATGTTGTAGTTTCCAATACAATTAGACTCCTTCTTTGTCATTACTCAGTCACATTTGGGACATTGGAGGTATGGCCAAAGGAAACTTTAGTCTTTGTTCTGAGAGACTGGTGCTTTATTGTAACTTCTTCTGGACATCTACTCTGAAAGTTGCATATTAGAACTTTAATGTTCATATTTCCCAAAGCATTTTTGGAAAAAAATCTGTAAAGATTGGCTGTTTTTGAAACCACCTACTGCACACTACTATCAAAGGTAGTATGGACTGCATATTGCGTTCAACAGTAGCATGTATTATGACTGCCAGAATAGACTTTAGAGTTATTTTGCAGTATGCCAGGCGGGGCTAAGCTGCTTTCTAGTCTTGAAAGCTGATGGCAAACACTGCAACAGTGTAGCATCCACTAACAGTCTGAAAAAAGGTTCATTTTGATTTTCATGATTTTAAGAATCTTAAGAATCAAAGACGGTAATCTGTGGTTTCTTTTGGTGCCTTGGTCTGATTGTGATTATTTCCCCTGTTATGATAGCCGTTTCTGTCCGTCATTTCGGTCTCTGACCTTGGCGCTTTGCATTGTGGGAAACAGTACATGAGGGAAACTTTTATGCATACTGTGAATTTGTCCTGAATCAGTATACACATCTGGGTATTTTTGGCATACTGCAGATTTCACATTTGTTCACATACTGCATTCTGCATTTTGGCCAAATCAATGCGTAATACTAATATGAAGCATTTTCAAGAACAGCCAGCGTTTAAGAAACAGTCAGAGTAAGTCAAATGTTTTTTGACAGTCACAACTATAGACTTCCCGAGTTTTAGGAATGGGTCACCATCATAGTTCTGATACTTGTATACACAAACACTTCTCTCTATCCAAGAATATCCACATATTTTAATCAAACAGACAGTTAACACCCTGGACGAAGCAGGCTTTTGGTATCCCAGTATCAAACTGTGGTTTTTCAAACTCATCCTCAGTCATTCACTTACCGAATCTCCTGTGGTGAACAGTACATTGACATAAAGGACTTTTATGTTTCATTGTTGAAATAATGGAGACATTTAACACTCTGCATTAGTGGAAAGTGTAGATATTAAATTGAGTTTGCTTTCAGTAACCTTTGGAAACAGTGACTTAATAGAGGGTTAGTTTCCTGTTTGCAATCTCAATCTGCAAGCTGACAACAAGACTGAGGGATCTTTGAGGGAAATGTAGGAATTAGATCCCTTTTTACAGATATAGCTCAGCCCATTTCATGTCCCTCAAAGTCTTTAGCCCACAAACATCAGCAGACACGTGTTATCTTCTCTTTTGATGCTCTGCCAGGCCTGCAGTCTTCATTTTTTTTTTTTTTTTTTTGCTGAATCAGGGTTTTTGCCTTCAAACTTGCCTTCAGGAGATGAAACATTTGCTCTGTTTGACTGATATCGAAAACTAACTGACTTTGTTGAGTATTAAAAATGCCCTCTCCCCGAAAAGTTTAGCATTGCTGCACTGCTGCAGTTTCTCCACTGTTAGTTTGATTACAGTCATCTTCAAACAGCCTCAAAGCATAAAGTCAGGTCTTTCATTTCTTTGTCATTGTTTCATTTCAAATCCACTGCAGTTATACTGAACTGAAACAGTTCTGTCATCGTGTAAATATTAATCAAATTCTCTGTATTGAATTATTCCCCTTTCATCAACAAAGAAACGGCACTCTGAATAATTTTTTTTAATTTTTCTCTTCTATTCAGAGTCTGTGAAAGTTGACTTGTCATTATACAAGGGGATAAGATCTGTGATTCAGACTATCCTCTCTTGATTTGTCGGTATGAATGACTAACTAATTTCCTCATTTCATTTCTTATTCATCGTGACCACCCCCCACCCAAAAGACCCACACAAGACGATTTTAAGTCATGTATAAAAATGTGGAACCAAAAACATTAGATTTTGTTTGACCTTATTTCAAATCTTTTTTGTATTTACACTGTGTTGTGGTGAAAAGGACACTGGTCATAATTTCATATCAGGATACAGACATGGGAGTAAGTCACACATGTACAAGTCACAAGCAAGTCTCAAGTCTCAACCTTCAAGTCTCAAGTCATACGAAAGTCTGTTTACCCAGTTTCCACATCATTTTCCACATTTAAATCTGAAAAAAATGTTGAACCCATGAAATGATTGGAATAAAAACATTGATATTTAAGACTTGAGGATAGAAATGATTTGTTCATGCTATTTTCATGATACATTAGAATGTCATTGTCACTTTACACTTTATGTTGGCCAGCTCAGTGCTTCATTTAATGGATACATCACGAGGGTAGAAGTCAGCCTAAGATACGTTTACTTAGTAATAGCTTTAGAGAGAATCTTTGCGTGGATCTCTGAAGAAACCTGCCGCCATCCAAAATAGTCACATCATATTACACTTCTTTGTACGTAACCATAAACTGGACAATTTTATAACAAGATGACTAACTTGTGATCATACAAATCCTGCTTCTTTGGTGTTGGTGTAACCTCTGTGCAGGGGTGTGTGATGATGACCCTGTGTCTCCTGTTCCTTACATTCCTGACACAAAACACACTCAACACCAGCCTCTAAAACAGCAGGTCCTGCAGGGATGTAAAAAGAGTAACAAAGCTGCATGAAGAGTTATTTGATCATAATAATGTCAGACTGTGATTCATTTTAGGGTAGAAAATCTTTTCGCATACAGTACAGGTAGTCGTTAAAGATAAACACACTGACACAGAAACTTGAGATGGTGACTCGCTTGTCACGCCTTCCTATTGGCTGAAAAGGCCGTCACTTAATTTGTGGTGCATTCAAGTTAACTACTAATGGACATGCTTCAGAAACAGTCTAAAACAGCTCAAACAGTTATGACCTCTTAAATCCTATTGGAACTATATGTCACATCAACCCTGTGCATTGGACGTGACAACAGTTTAACAGGCGGTTTCAGTGTTCTTGATTGTAGCATTTTGCTCCACGCAAGGTTGAGGCAGTTTGACTCCTCTACTCACTATCTCATCATTTAAACCTCAAATCTGCACGTCTCTCGTAGAAGAATTCATTCCCCTCTGTTGCCCCTATATTTCTCACCTGTCTCCTTTCTCCTCACCTTCTCTCTCTCTCTCTCTCTCTCTCTCTCTCTCTCTCTCTCTCTCTCTCTCTCTCTCTCTCTCTCTCTCTCTCTCTCTAACAGGGGCATGTCACACTGAATCATACAGTCCAGTGCGTTGCCTCTGGCTGCTAACCTTGGAGCCAGTGTACACACCTTGGTCTCCAGTTGAAGCCCTAAAATGCCCAAGGCAATGCACCTTTTTCAAAATGTTGACACGAATCATGTCGAGTTTGACATACACACAAATATGCTTCCACACACGCATGCATCAGAAGACAGTGTATTGAGTGTATGGTGGCTTCATGTGTGATGTCCAATCAGACGGCATAGCTGCTTTGGTGCATTCAAAGCCAGCTTCATCTTTCTACTATTTTTTTTTTCTTTGGGCAGTGGATAGAGAATGAAACTGGGAGAGATGAGACCATTTTTTATTGTGAGTTAGTTTTTTTTTTTTATTCAGCACCAAAACATAACAAAAGATGTCTCATGGAACTTTAACAGGCAGGTTTGGACCGGATTTTTTTTTTTTTGGGGGGGGGGGGGGGGGGGGGGGGGAGTCAGAGATGGATTGACTGCTGACGACCCCCTACATCCAACAAAAATAGGCAGTGTCGGGTGTAATTTGTTTATGTGTGCACGGATATGACAAACAAGAATTGCATACCAGCTGCATAGGTAGGCGGAGTGTTCCATTCACAGAGCTACTCTGGTAAAAACAGAGCTTTTACTTCTCATTATATCTCTTCATTTTGGCCTTGAAGCATTATGCACTGCAGACAAAGCTCTGCCTTGTAATTTTATTTGGAACACGATCGTTTCATTTAAGCACTTAAGGGCATAACAGTGTTTATTTTGGAGTGTAAGAGTCCTGATATGGAGTTAAATGGCTGTAATGTTTGCTAAACACAGACTAATACACACTAATTCAGCCATGTGCAAATCTAAATGCAGGACTGCAAGCACAAAGTGTAAACATCACACACATGCATAGCTAACAAACAACCAACAACAGTTTACATGTCTGAACACACACACTCGTACAAACGACTCAAAGAGAGGCAAACACGTCTGTGTTTTGAAAAGATCTGCATGTAAATCGGACATCATCTTGACACTCAACCATCTTTTATGTCTAAAGAGAAATTCCACCTCAGGCTGACACTGCTCTGCCTGAGCCGCATGATTGACCTTTTTAAGCTAGCGAGCTAACCCTTGAGACGTAGCCCTCATTGGGGTCTTGGATTGTAACAGCTCAGTCAGGTTTTTCTAACTTTCAACAACACAACTCATGCCCAACCAGCACCCTAGGGACTCTGGAACACCACCACACAAAGGTCAAGGATAAGTACTAAGAGCAGTCTCCCACTGCTTTAGCACATCAGAACACGGAGCTCTCGGCCTCTTGCCATAATGAAAATGGCAGAAAAAGTAAGTTCCTTTTATAGAGAGAGATCTTGTGCTGTAATGAGCAATACAAGGCTGCCCTTCTGGATGTGTGCTGTAGATTAGTGCATGTTTCTTGTGACTGAAAACATGTTAAAGGACAGAACTGCATGAAATAATGCACCATTCCAGCAGTGTGATTTGAAATATTTGTGGTGGAGACAATCAAGTAGGACATGGTGGAGCAGGTCATTTATTTACAATATATTGAAGTCATTTTTGCCATTCTTATCAAGGCGATAGTAGACACTGGATGAGTGTTTATATTTGTTTTACAGTATTACCCTTATTTACAGATTGTCTTTATGTATCAGTGGGAACATCTTTGCATTGATAAGCCAGAGATGCACAGTTTTCCATGAACATTATTTCTGCTGAAAAGAGTCCCTCGGACACTCTTTATAACAAAATCTGTAGTTTCCTGGAGTCGCTGACACTCCTGGAAAAAAAAAAAAAGGTTTCTCAATTATGTGACCATTATAAACCATATTCCAAACAGAAAAATCCTTTAGAGAAATGTTGCAAAACCTGTCTAGTATAAGGCATAACATGTTACAATGGGAAAGGGTTTCTTTTCAAGCCTTTGGCTGGTGGAGTGAAAAGACCTCTTTGTGCCCTGGTTGGTATATTTCTAGAATTTTATTAAAGTTTCCCCAGTTGAACCAGAGTTTTTTTTTAGGTCAAAATGATGGTCAGAGGGTTTGAAGACAGAGATACACAGATTGCAATATTCAGGGTTGGATAACCTATTGATTTTTTCATAAACATTCAAGCAGAGGTGAGGTCTCAGGTTTAGTTGGGTCTGGAGTGTTTTGCTTGCCTTGAAGGAAAAAAAAACCTTTCAAAATTATTGAGATTGTCCAGAACTGTTTAACATACTTGTTAAAATGGGCCACCATAACAGCCTGGATTTAAAATCTACTGCAGTGAAGGTTGTTCTCAGCATATATATTAACACTGCAGAGAATTTGCCTTTGTTTGCCCTGGATGCAAGGTTGCAAAGACCAAATTTGGCTCACAGGAAAGGCTTTCATATATTAACAGACGTGTCAAATACAATTCACAAGATTCAAAGATTATTCTGAAAACTGATTTTAAAACAAACTTTTAAATGGAGAAGCCTTGGAGTCAGTGAAGCTTGTAATTGGCTAACAGCATCTGCAAGTCCTCATGGGAAACATCAAAACAATAGGCTTAATGCCTTGCATGAAGTGTGAGGGATTGACAGATCACACGCTGTCTCTTTCTGTAGTGATATAGAGAAACATGTTTAAAGTGGATCTCGAAGGAAAGAAACAAACTGAAAAAACATAGAAGCTGCATTATGGAGTTATTTTTTTAGTGTCAGGTTAATCCATGTGAGTCCTGAATTTGTCTTTCGATATCAATCAATCAATCAATCATTATTTATCTCGAGAGACGCTCTACAAAACAGCATATAGGATAATATGCTGGTACGATTTCTCCTTTGTGTTCCTCGCGTTCCTGTTGTCCACACTTCCTTGCCGTTAAGGTGGAGGTCGGAGCAGGCCGTGCATGAATGAGGATGGCAGTGGTTGTGGGGACGACACAGTCCGATGGTGGTAGCTGGGCGTCAGGCGGTGGTTGAGGGACAAAACAGTCTGATGGTGGTGGTTGGGCATCAGGAATTGGTTTTGGGGACGACACAGTCTGATGGTGGTGGCTGGGCGTCAGGCGGTGGTTGTGGGGAAGACACAGTCTGATGGTGGCTGGGCGTCAGGTGGTGGTTGAGGGATGACACAGTCTGATGGTGGTGGCTGGGCGTCAGGCGGTGGTTGTGGGGATGACACAGTCTGATGGTGGCTATCAGGGGGTGGTTGAGGGATGACACAGTCTGATGGTGGTGGCTGGGCGTCAGGCGGTGGTTGTGGGGATGACACAGTCTGATGGTGGCTATCAGGGGGTGGTTGAGGGATGACACAGTCCGATGTTGGTGGCTGGGCGTCAGGGGGGTGGTTGAGGGATGACACAGTCCGATGGTGGTGGCTTGGCGTCAGGCGGTGGTTGAGGGATGACACAGTCCGATGGTGGTGGTTGAGGGATGACACAGTCCGATGGTGGTGGCTGGGCGTCAGGCGGTGGTTGAGGGATGACACAGTCCGATGGTGGTGGCTGGGCGTCAGGGGGTGGTTGAGGGATGACACAGTCCGATGGTGGTGGCTGGGCGTCAGGCGGTGGTTGAGGGATGACACAGTCCGATGGTGGTGGCTGGGTGTCAGGGGGTGGTTGAGGGATGACACAGTCCGATGGTGGTGGCTGGGCGTCAGGCGGTGGTTGAGGGACGACACAGTCTGATGGTGGCTGGGCGTCAGGGGGTGGTTGAGGGATGACACAGTCCGATGGTGGTGGCTGGGCGTCAGGCGGTGGTTGAGGGATGACACAGTCCGATGGTGGTGGCTTGGAGTCAGGGGGTGGTTGAGGGATGACACAGTCCGATGGTGGTGGCTGGGTGTTAGGGGGTGGTTGAGGGATGACACAGTGCGATGGTGGTGGCTTGGCGTCAATATAGCTTTCTCTCAGTCTCCCATTTCAGCAAACATCTCCATCTATGTGGATCTCTTGTTGTCTCTTTTCCTTTCCATATCCCTCAAACAGACCTCAAAGATCTGGGTTATATACATAATAAGTATATAAATAAGCTCTGTATCTCATGCTCCGTCTTGCAGTGTGCATTCAAGAGAAAAGTTGTTTGCAGGAATAGTGATGAGAAGCAGGAACATACGGAAATATGACAGCAAGAGTTTCTGATCCCTGGAGACTTAACTGCATATTTATGGTCTGCCTCTGCACTTCAGTGCCATACCCTGTTAATGTTTGCTTTTACTGTTTCATTTCACTGCTATTGTAAATGAAAAGCATTTGTTTAAAGCATGCTTGTGTTGCTTTCAGTCTTAAGTGACTTAGTTATTTGTTTTTCATTCTGGCATGTATTTTCCATGCCACATTTAACTCATATTACAGTGTTGTTCAGCAAAGAGCTACACCTTAGCGTCCTTGGGTTTCGTGAAAGGCGCTATATAAATCTAAGTTATTATTATTATTATTATTATTATAAACCTGCCAACACTAAATAAAAAGCTCTTGTTTGATTTCATGTAAAGATGCAAGAGAGTGCTTTCTTATTAAAAAAGGAATCTGTGCACCCCTTGGAAATATAATAAATTATTAGTTGTAGTTCACTTAAAAAAATGTCTTAGAAGGCATTGAAAAGTATCAACCATAATTCTTGAATTTATATCATCATAAGCTACCCTACAGTGCATACAGTGTACCAAAGCACACACACCATGATCACAGGACAGCAGGTGTGCTAGGCTGCTGTAAATTAATAAATTCTTTATTACAGCTTTAAGGCTAGGTGTTCCCCATATGCATAAATATTTCATTAACAATTCTGCCGGGGATCTCAGCATGGGATTGCATACTGAAATTATCACGGATTTGCATTAAATATAAATGTAGCCTCCGAAGTGTAAGTGCGATGAAAACACTGAGCTGCCTGGCAAGAAATGTAGGCCAGTTTACAGATGGAATAAGCGTGACATACACTCCTTCTCTTCTCTCTCTTGTTTTCTCTACACTGTCTCTGGGTGCCACATCAAGCTGCAGGCAACAGATGAGGAGGAAAAGTGGATGTATGAGTTCTTGTTACGTACCAATGACATTCCATACTCCTTAGAACTGTATAATCCCAACATACAGTATCTACACATTTCTGTGAGATTAAACTGAAGGATGAGGGGGGGGGGGGGGTTTATTCATAAACTGCTGCACCTCTTGGTGCTGCTAAAAGGAGAAAGTCTGTGAGGGCATGTTGCATAAAGTTGTGGAGGAAAAAATGGAATACAGAATCAGAACTCTAACTTGTCAACCTGTTTGCCCTTATCATGTTCCTGCTGGTCATTACACTCACGCTATTTTTACGCTATTACAAAAAGGTGGCCGTTCATGAGAGTACAAAAGGACCTTGATTACAGCTGAGGTGTATTGTGTGCCAGATTTATTATTGATTGCAGCCCATTCTTGGACTTCTGCTGCGTGGTGTGAATGTACTGTATGTGATGTCTGACTTGTGAAGCTCCAGCTGGGAGGGTGTGGGCGTCGATCTGCCAAAGAGAGAAAAAGAGAGGGAGACCTTTGCTCTAATGAGGATTGTGATGTAAGATGTTCTAAACATAGACTGCATGTATAAAGTGGACGTAGCTACAGGAATGTCAGTCACTGTTTTGTTGACTATGTTTGGAGAGTTAGATTGGCATTTATGCCGTCGGTCGCCATCTTGGATTTTTTTGGGAGCAAAAATCTGAATCAGAATCAGCTTTATTGGCCAGGTATGCTTAACACACAAGGAATTTAGCTTTGGTAGACTGCTCTCTTTGTACAAAGGTATAACATTAAATATCAACAATAAACTCAAAAATAAACAAGTAATTAAAGACTAATATGTACAAGGCTAAATAAGATAATAGTGCGGAGGTGAGTAGTGCAAAAGATGCTGAAGTAAACACTTAACAGTATTTCCAGTATTTACATTAAAGAGTGTGCGTAGATGATAATTTAAATACAATAAAAATAGTATATATTTACGTATGTACATTCACAGTGACAGTTTTGTTCCAGGGTTCTTTCGCAGCGACAGGTCTGACACTCTGTGACTGTTTAGCGTTCATCAGAGTGACAGCCTGGGGGAAGAAACTGTTCTTATGACGGGTGTTTTGGCGTACAGTGATCTGTAACGCCTGCCGGAGGGAAGGAGTTTGAAAAGTTTGTGTCCGGGGTGTGAGGAGTCTGCAGTGATGCTACCTGTCCGTTTTCCTGACCCTGGACCAGTATAAGTCCTGAAAAGTAAACATATTTGGAAGAAAGGGTTGATACACACTTGGCAGTCACGATGTAGCCATGGTCCTGAACTGACTCGCATGAGCAAAGCAAAATTGGAAACTTGGATGAGAGAGTGGGGAATAATGTGGTAAAGTGCAGAGGATCAGAGTCTAACCCAGGTCACCTGCTTCGAGGACGATAGCGTCTGTACTTCTGGGGGCGTGATATAATCACTGGATTATCTGGCACCTCGCCCAAATTACTCATAAGGTCTCACTGTCCCTACAGTGACTACCTCTATCCCAGATGTCTTTTATGATTGTGAATATGCGATTGACTTCCTCTCCCATCCTGCCAGCACAGAACTGTGTGTGACTCTGATTGACACTCTGTACTCAGCATTATGACTTGGCTGTACAGACTGAGGTTCCATTGCAAAAGAACTGACCTTTTACTTATTCATTCAAATCTAATTTTAAAAGATCAGAGTCCATGTGATGTGTGCTTTTCAAGCTGTCATAAAATAATTACATCTAAGACACTTTTGACTTTCTCAGTCATGCTGTATTGAGAAAGACTTGGAACCAATAGAGCCCTCCTGCTCAAAGTTGCAAAGAATGTTGGTTAGAGGCCCGACAGCATATCCAACCATCCCTCCATTATCTATACCATTCAGGTTTGCGATGGCGAGCCATTGGGCAAGAGGTGGGGTACAATCTGGACTGGTCGCTATTCAATCAGGGGCTTACATATAGAGACACTCACATTCACACCTACAGGCCATTTAGAGCACCAATCAACCTAAGGAGCTTGCTTTGGACAGTGGAAGGAAGCCAGTGTACCCAGAGAGCCCATGCATGAACGGGGAGAACTCCACTCAGAAAAGCTAAAGCCCGACGACGATCTGAACCAGGAACCGCCTTGATGTGAGGCGACAGCACCAACCACTGCACAACCGTGCATCCCCCGACAGCTTATGTTTATCTTAAAAAAACAATCTTATTAGAACTAGAGGCTAAGCCAATGCTTTTATACGATCTATAGTCTCACGTAACTCAGGGTGACACTTCGACTCCCGTCCCCTCTGTATGATGTGCTAACATGTACACGAGGGAGTCAGGTGAGAGAGACCTGAATCGCTGATTGCAAGGACACATTATTATATCCAATCTATTATTGAAATCTCTTTTAACAACTGAACTTTAAGGATATTTCTGATTTAAAACTTGGGTTTCATTTTGGCCTTCAGATTCAAAATATTAATTACTGTAATCTGGAAACACAGTCACATTGCCAAAGAGAAGTTGGACCAATCACTGCAGGTCAGAAAGGATAATTAGCTGAGTTATCAGTCGCCAGGAAGTAGCAAATCAGTCCGAACAACATGAACACACAGACTCTTAGCAGCCGATTAAATGAGATGCTGCATTTATTACCTAAAGCTGTAAATGCACTGTGTGGTGTTTATAGTGTATATTTAGTTATGACAGACAGTGATGGAGCACCACAGTGAAAATGTTTTGTTACAGAGGACCTAATAACTGAACTGTCTGCACGCTGTACTTATATGGAAATACTTAAATGACATTGTAGAACTGTTGTATGCAACACTGGGAAATGTAAAATGGTTGCTATGATTCATAATGAAAACAGAGCTTGTTGAGAATGAACAGTTTTACAGCTTTCTGCTGCTTTGATTCATGACACTGGCAGGAAGTCTGTTTATGAAAATACAGTTGATGTATGTTCAGCTCGTGGCAGACAGAGCTCTTCAGCGTACATTAAACCTCAAATAAAACTACACTGTTTACCAGACGTTTCACGAAAATGGAAGTATCCTTTTGTGCATATCATTATGTCATAACTATCTTTGCTAGACATACTTCATATAAACAAGAACACACAAAAGAAAGTAACTGCTCAAATTATCACACACCTAATGAATTAATTTCCAACATCTATCACAATGATACATCTATGAGCAATGATTTTTTCCTCCAAGACTAAAGACAAATGGGAATATGAGCTAAGAGTGTGACTGAGTGATGAATGGATAGGATTAACTACTCGTTCTCTTGCGCATGTCTCAATCTCATTCAGCTCAAACTACCACATAGTACACATCTGTGTAATGCTCGCTTGGCAGAATTTGACCATAATGTCAGCCCGATGTGACCTCACTGCTCTACTGGCCCTGCAACTCTCTTACACATGTTCCGGTCTTCGCTCAAAGCTTAGAAGGTTTTGGTCACTTAGTTTCAAAACTATTTTAAAGGGGTTAAAAGTGGAAATTGATGGTTGCCCTTTGTTAGCAATTTTAAGTGTGTCTATAGTTCCTCTTCCTTGCAGTGTTGTCATGTCAGACGGGGTCACTTCTGGCCAGAAGAAGTAGATACACTTATCCTGGAAATCTCTTACTCCAACTTTGCACTCCATGTTGCTTACTGACATTATATTCTTCTTCCAGTTTGAAAAAAAAATCAATTACCCTCTCAAGGGATCAACAGACTTATTTTATTAGAGCTGGTAACTGTTTTTGACATACCTACAGAACCTTCCTGTTATCCCACCAGATTAATATCAATAACATTTACCTGTCTGGTAATTGCTGTGACTAAATACCTGCCTGCAGAATTCATCACCGTTGTGTTAAACTTTGGACTGTCAGAGTTTTACAATGTCCCTATATATCTACATATCCATGTAATATTTGACACCAAGTTGTTGTACATATTTTTTGCTCTATGGGGAATGGGGTTGAGAGTCAACAGGCAGGGGTGGAGAGATTCTTTATGTTATACAAAATTACTTGGCATTCCTATACTGTTGCATATGCATCAATAAAAGGTTGAAACTGAAAAATGTAACTTTAAAATATCTCATCAATTAAGAGTCATTTTAGCCAGAAGAGAAAAATCTGTTGAGGTAGAAAAGGAAGAGGAGGACAAACGTTTTATTATGTTTTTTTGTCAGTTAGCTTTTCTCATTTTCTTAATCTCAACATCATTTATTTAACATCAAATGACACCTAACAAAGAAGTGTCCTTGATAATAAAAAGTGGAGTGAAGACTACAACGTCAGTGATAAAAAGAACTTGAATAATAAAGACCTCCTGCAGGTTCTGGAGATTCTTTAAACTCTCTGAACTGCCAACATGCGGGCTGGGAACACTCTTTAATCAAAAGTCATTTCTCAAAGTGACTTCAGTAAGAGTCCATTGGGAAACTACTCGCCACGAAGATGTATTCTACAATCATCTTAGCCTTGAGTTGCTTGAGGGAAATGAGTCCCTGGTTGTTATTTGAGTTCTTAGCTCATCCTCAAGCATCCCAGATTGAAATCCATTACTCTTAACAATGTCAGGGTCCATTTATTGTCTTAAAAGCCACTGGCAAAAGGAGCTGGCATGGACAGTGCTAAGCGTAGTTCAGCTGGTTCATCCTCTTTCCCACGCTGTCTGGTGAACACCTCAAGGCCTGCTGGCTCATAGTCTGTGGATAACGGCCCATTCAGCAAAGTTTAGCATCAGCACTGAGCAAGGTAATGTGACTCACAGCAAACAGAGGCTCAAAAAGACATATTGATGAAGTGTTTTATCTGCTAGCTTATAGTTTAACGTATGTTAACAAATATCCTACCGGGTCTATGATCAGAACTAAATAAATACCATCATTCTTGTTTATAGCCAGAGGTACAAGAAGGCCAGGACGATTACGGTCCGGTACAGCATACCACTAAAAGATTCAGTAGACGTATGCAGTACTGGAAAGAGGGAAGAACAGCAGCCTCCTTAAACCAGTCAAGGTAGCACGAGCACGTTCAGTAAGAAAACACATCTGCTAACGTTATGTCATTTTGAATGAACACTTTGTCTCCTTATTTATTTCTGCTAAGTCATTCTGAATTGTTTCTGAACCGTCCGTTCTGTGTTTTGATCTTTGCTGGAAGAAGCTCTTCTGCCTTTCATTACTGCTAGTTAACGTGAGTGCGAGCTTCAGTGCTGTTGGGTTTTGGCAGGCAGACAATCTGTTGCAAAACATCCCAAGTAAAATGTGTAGCAGAATAAGTTGTGATGTTTCATGATGTTCTGTTTTACTCCAACAACACAGAGAGCAGCTCTGATGAGCTGTGCGTGAGGTGATGATCAGGGATTGCTCTGTAACAAATTTCAACGGTACGCGACTGCGCATGGGCATCTTTCTTTACTTCCCAAACACAGCGCCTGTGAAAAGGTGTGTTTGGGGCCTTTTTGCCTTTATTAGATAGGATAGCTGAAGAGGGACAGGAAATGTTGTGAGGAGAGAGTGGGGGACGACAGAGGGCTGAGGTCGGATTCAAACCCACAGCCTTACTTACTTCTTGGGGTTCATATTGACAACACTCTCACGCTGGAGGATCCATGTTGAGAGTCTCTGCTCTAGACTGCAACAGTGTATGTACTTCTTAAGCAGACTGAGAGTCTATGGCGTTAAGCAGAAATGTTCGTTGCTACTCTACAATGCTGTTTGTGAAAGCATGATCAGAATCGGGATAACAGCCTGGTACGGTCACTTGTCTGTTCAGTTAAAATCACAGATAACTCGTCTTGTGCAGACATCCATTCAACATCCATCTCTCCAAACACTCTATGAGCAGTCTGTTGTTAGACAGGCACAGAAAATAGTGTCTGATCCTACCCATATTCTTAACTCTGAGTTTCATCGTTTACCCTCCAGAAGAAGATTCAGGGTCCCTAGGACCCAGGTTACAACAGCTACAAGCTACACATATTCATTTGTGCCAATGTTTGTTAATATTCTGAATAACAGGTAATGTAGGATTTGCCAAAGGGGCTTTGCAATATGCCAATATGTTACTGCTGCAAGAAGGTGTTTTAATGTATAGGCCTATGTGGAATTGTTACATGAAATGCTCTATGTTTTGTATGATCTCTATTTATGTATTTAATCTTTTTATTCTCTTGTAACTGCAGGAAAGAGTCCAAGAAAAATGTCCCTTTGGGGACAGTAAAGTGTATCTTGATCTTGATCTTACTTACAGCCGCTGCAATGAGGAGTTTAGCCTCCATACATGGAGCGTGCAACATAACCACTAGGGCCATTGGCCACCTGTACCGGCAAGAATTTAAAACTACTTCATCCTGTTTATAGAGTCCACTGCACAAAAATGACTTGATGTAGAATGCTGTAATTGTAACATTACAATTGATTATTCAACAGCGTGTTGTAGTATTTGATTAGAATGGATGAAGTCCTTGCCAAAATAAATAAAATCAAAATATTAACAAACCATAGTTTCTCTTAACCTTCAGTTAAGGATGTAAAGGAGAGCTAAAAGCACACAGACAGTCTGAGTTGAAGGTGTCTAAAACATCAGCAGCAGCATAATTTGTTTATGTTCAGTTCTGTCCGTCTCACTGTGGATTGAACAGTTGTTCTCGACTGTAACACACAGAGCTGTGGTGTGAATGACAGCAGAGTTCAACAGGCTACAGAGCTCATTTAGCAGCTTTCATGGCTGTTATTGTGAGTGCCACTGATGTATCATGCACTCAACCATTAACATATGCTATTATAACTCTCACTTCCACTCCTTTAACTCTGCTGATTGTGTGTAGAGTAACAGATTTTTTTACACTGTGAAGTGTTGATGTTAGTGAAGGGTTATTATCAGTGCTTCCCAGCAATGCACTGAATATTACACCACTTATTAGAACTGTACGACTCGCTTTTTTTGCTGCCTTTGAATTTGATTTATCATGTTGTTGCAATTTAGCCTTTCAAGGTAACCCTCTCTGGGTAAATTAAAGGCTAACAAATGCACAACATGGCCTCTTCTATGAGGAAATTAGGCCATTGTTTATATAGTTGCTTCTTTTTATCTTCCATGCAGCTATACTGCAGTGAGTCAAACTATAAGTCCATGGCTTTCAGTATTTTCCAAGCCCAAATAAGCAAAAAAAAAAACACAAAGGTAAGGGTTAGATAAAGATATCAAGGCCCAAATCAGGAGTTAATAAATGAACCCATCATGCAAAATGAACTGATACCTCTCATGATTAAATTCTGTATGTGTCTATCTGGAACACGTCCTTATTGACCGATGGAGTACCGTGCAGAGGTGACGTTTCTGGCAGAGAGAAATGTAAGAATCCGGTCTGTCTTCACAGCTCTCGGTCAGGTTGAGGGATAGAGTCATCCATCAGGATCATTTCTCGGGGTCAATGTGATGCCTGAGCAGTTTTCTCTTTCACACCTGTCTGAAATGGTAATGTTTGTCCTTTCTCTTTCTTCAACCAGAGGACTTTTCTCACCTGAACACCAACCAACTAAAGGTTGGATTGAACACTTGTGAGCTCTGTCTGGTTTCTATTCACAAGGCCCCTCTGCCATTATTCTCCACTTTCACTCAGTGAGATAATTAACATGTTCCATTCAGTAAAATATAGTCATCATTTTTAAAGACAGGATAATCATATTTCTTACAATGGTATTAAAGCATGACAGATTCTACTTCAGTGTTTAAGTGATGATTGTAAAAGTGAAAAAGTCTTAAACGTCATTATAAAAAATCATCATTGTTTCATCTTCTTCAAGCTTTCAAATGTTAATTTGAGGCTGAGTGAAAAGTGGAATCTTTTGACTATACTGTGCATGATCATATAATATACTGGTCAGCCTGACTTCAATGTTATTTTTTTTCTATATTCAAAACTCAAAACCAACACAGACTTTTATTTGCTCTGGCTTGCTCACATTTTGTTTAAGAACTCTTTAAAATATTGCAGTCCATTGGGTGTAATTTAAAGGAGATCTAATGTCGCAGGGAAAGTTAAGTGAGCTTCTGGGGGCGTGTGTCCATGAAGGAGCTGCCAGGGTGGGTATTTAAGCAACTGTGAGACTGGCACACACATACTACCTTGTGACTTTAAAAATTGGTAGACATGAGCTCAAATGTGTTCACATCAAAGTGTAGAACAGTAGAAAGAGTGAAATATACTTGCTGACATCTCAGGTGGAGTGCAAGATGTGCTGTGCGACAGGTGACTCTAACTTGCAGGTGCAGGAAACCAAATCAGGGATTACGCCAACAACTGTGTATCTTGTGTTTAAAAAACCTCTGCAGAAGTTTAGTATGGACATCCAACATCATAACTTTATATGTATGTATTTAAATATGGATCAGCAGATCACCTTTAACAAAGCAATCTTGGCTCAGTGGTCCTCTTAATTGCTTTGGGAGATCTGCTCAAGCGTCATCACATCACTTTAGTTTTGAGCTGAGTCACCAAAAAAAGAAATAGGCCTAATGGGTGTAATGGGTGTGTCTCAAGGGTCATGACTCAGAGATAGTCTGTTGCATTGGATATGAAAGAGGTGCTTGATTAGGAATGTGGTCAAAATGATTTTTGTTTGGAATTTAAAGATTTTTGAGGGTTTTAAAATAATTAACAGATTATGAAACACTTCTTTGTGAATGATACTAAATAATAGATTCCATTCACTTCCAATTAGCAAAACAAAGCTATGCATGCACTCCAGGAAACTGCAGCCAAGCTAAAAGCAACTCCTCTCTTCCTTCTCGTCCGAGGATGACCAGTGCCAAAGAAGACTCAGTCCAAACAATAGTGCATTATGTAACCCACAGAATTAATATGCATGTTAAAGAGTGTTTGGCACATACAAAAAACACAACAACCCTTCTTAAAATACCCAAACAAAAATCATGAAGTCTTTACCCACTATAGTTTGGGAGACAAAAAAAACGCTTGTGAATTATGGTTGATTTAAACACAGTAGCTTCTGCTAGAGATGTAATCGTTTGTTCAGTAAGATAACCAAAACTGGTAGACACTTTTTAACACCTGCTCAGCCTCTCGAAGCGTCAGCAGCAATCTTTGACTTTACTGGCTTGACAGAAACCCTTCGTCGCTTGCATATCGACAAAGGTCAGGACTAAATGCTTCAGGCACCATTTTTTTATGCACACTGTCGATTTTACAAAACTGTAGTTTAGCAACTGTGAGACTGGAACACTGAAACTACCTTGTGCTACTAAAAATTGGTATGACCTCAAATGTGTTACCACAAAGTGTAGAAAGAGTGAAATATACCTGCTGACATCTCAGGTAGAGTGCAAAATGTGCTGTGTGCGACAGGTGACTGGGTACGACACTAAGCTGGATTTCTAGCTCTAAAGCTCCCACCTTAAAGTGCATAGCCTTCACCTCTAAGTTCTGATTCCCCCACCTCCATTTTCATAATTCCGAGTATCAACCGGAGCTCCTCAGTTGACATCTACGGCATAATAGAGGGATTTGTGGGAATAAGTTGTGGTAGGCAGCACAGGATCTCTGAGCTCCACAGTAGATTTCCCAACCCCCCCTGCAGAAGCCAAACCAGCAGACAATCCCCCTTCCACCAGCTTCTTCACCAAGAACTTTCTCAAACAGGACTGCAATGAGCATAAATGGCACTTTAATACATTTATCAACCTGTTTTAAGTTAGAATGCCAAGCAGAACCGTCAAAAGTAAAACCAACAGCGCCAAACCATTTTTGGCATATTTGTAATTTTCCTAGTTGGCATGTATATCTAAAACTACTCTACAAAGCAGACATGAACCAATTGCAGTCACACAACTCACGCTTGCATTTGTTTGAAATATTTATTGCAGCATTAAAACAGTTTGTGTTTGGCGTCTAGGCGCATACCTCATCACTCCTCGCAGTTTTATTTTACATTCAGAAATGTAAGGAGTATCTTAAACCCCCAGTCAGAGCCAACAGGTGGATGTAGGGGGGGGGGGGGGGATGGGGCTGAGCAAGAGTCCAGTATGTGATGAAGGTCAGAGGTGACAATGAAAGAGAAGAGGGAGAGAGCAGAAATCTCGCAGCTTAACTAGACAGACTACAAATTGAAAAGAGGTATTGTCAGGTGATTGTGGATAATGATGCATGTCAAGTGTGAAATCAGTGCAGCTCGAGCTGTCAGCCTGAACCAGCTCGCATAGGCTTGGCCTTATTCATGTAAAAAAAACTCTCCACTCGGGATTCACATTCACATTCTTCAGTGTATAAGACTGTTTTATAGTGTTTAAGACAGTGCTGGATATTTTCCCATCACGGCACCACTCAGCTCTAGCCCAGCAATCAGCTGCAGCCTGCAACATAACACACGAATGACTCACAGTCATAGCACTGCTTTTTTCCTTTGTGCCTTAGAGCTGCAATGGTGTCCAAAAAAAATAAATCAATGAGTCATGTCCCTTCATTTCAATAATAATGGATTTTGTAGTTTATGTTGAGTCAGTCTTACATACATCTGCACCCATCACAAGAGAAAAGAGTATTCAACACATGCACATTTTTCTCCTTTTCAAATTACTCTTGTGAAACCCTGCAGTTTCCATATATTTTTGAGAAAGATGTGGACCCTTTTTAGAATTACTTTTGTAGTCTTTTCCCTTTTTAAATATGGCAGAGGGCACAATAAGGGTTCAAAAGTCAGAAAGTAGGTGCAAAGAGACAAACACATTGTTAGGTTTGGTCATTACATGGGATTTGTTGACAATTAAAAACAACTGTGGATAATTGGCATCAGTATGTTAGTGTTTGACTTTAGGACTGGCTGCACCAGGGGCATGTCCAGAGGGGTGGTCAGGGCTGGCATGGGCCCCCTAAAAATTTATTTGGCCACCCCAGGTGCCATCCCAGAAACCTAAACTGTGATTGGCTATTTGCCCTATCAGTGGCGGGACTTTTGGTTTAACCAACTGTTAGTTATTTTATTGCACAAGGCTGCTGGTGTTTTACTTTACATATCAACGTCACATATTTTCTTTTGTTTTAATTTAAATTGTAAATACAAGCTTTGCACATCTTTTTCATCAGACAGGTGAATAAGAAAGTAATGCACTCTGTCTTACTTGCAAGTATTTAACTGGCAATGTGTCGGACAAAAACGCTGCAAGTTACACTGTGCAGGACTTTGCATGCACATTTTAATGGAGACTTTGAACATACATTTTGTCGCATTAAAAAATGTAGCTAGTCTTGCCTTTATCTTGAGTTTTAAAGTAGATATTACTGGTGGAGTTAGAAAGGGTAAATCATTTATATTTGTGTGTTTGTGCGCACATCACACTTCAGGCCACAGCTGCATAAGTCAGTGCCCTCATTGGCCAACCCCAGTAAAAAAAATCTGGACACATCCCTGAGCTTCACACTGTAAAGAGTTATATTTAAATTTATTGTTGGATTTCCTTCTTTACGTTTTTTTAACTATATGAATCCAGTATCTCTTCAGCATAAACCAAAATGCACTGCAGGTGGCGTATCATACAAATGGTAAGAGTTGGATATTAACTCGTGTTTGTGTGTTTAATGTTGAACTAGAAGTTCTATGAATTGCATGTTTGAACTAGCTGCACAGCCATAGCAGCCACCAGCTACTGTATGTTGGGTAGGTCTGTCCACTTTCACTGAGGGACATTTTGTAACACCTCTTATAAATGTATAATGAACTGAGAGCTTTCAGAATAATTGGATTTTGTGAATTGGTCTGAAAATGTCAGGCTACCAATTAAGGACGATGGGCTTGGTGTTTCAGAGACCTTCCTCTGGTTGATGTTGGATCATTTTATCTGATTTGTAATATATGGAAAAGCAGCTGTAAAAAAAATTAATTGCACCTTTCTGATTGAATTATAAAACTGAACTTAACTCGACATCTGGAATGCCTTTTATCCTGTTAAGTCGAGCTAAGATTTCTCCCGCTGACACTTCTAACACATTCTGTTTTTGATAAATGACTCAGACCTCCCCTGAGCATATAAAGCTGGCAGCCAATGAATTCTTAACAGCACGCTGTCCTGCGCTAATGGCCAATTGTCAAGAAACACATCACCACGATGAAGAAAAATGTCTTCTACGTACTCGCTGCCTGAAATAGTGTCTTGCTGGGGTGTGTCACACGTGAGTTAATGGTGAGTGTGTGTTTGTGTGTGTTTTTTTTTTGCTCACACTAATACCTCTGTGTGTACTTACACGTAAACACACCTAATTTAATTATCAGACTTGAACAGTGTGTGTGGGGTGTAATGGGACGTCGACGATGAGAAACTGAAGGTGTAGCGCTGTAACAAAGCCATCACGCGGGGACACAACCATGTCAGAAAACAGCAGCTGACGTTTCTGCTCTGCTTTAGGGGAGGCCTGGATTTTTCCAGCTCGCTCTTGTCTGTGCAGGAGAGAAAAGATATGCACCTAGGTGGCTGTCAAACCATTTATCATTTTAATGAGGCAGAGGTGGTACTGAAGCCTTGAGTTTCTTCACGGCACAGACATCTCAAGGGTCCAAATTCAGTTCAGAAAGTAATGGTAAGATATTTTAACGCTCTACAGCTCAGTGACAAAAGTTACTAGTGCTGTTTAAAAGAGATCTTTTTCTAAGCTGCTATAAAACTTCTTTTCATTAATGTGTTATGAGAAGAAAACCTCTCTCTTCCTGCTTTCAGGTTTGCTGCACGAGTTGTGTGTACAGCAGCTACAAAAAGAAACTTACTGTGAAACTGACACTGTTTCCCTTAGAAGGAGAGAAGCGTAGTCTTTGCCTGTCATGAACCGATGAGACAAAGTGCAGAATCAGTGAGTGTTTATGCAGGGCTGTACTGCAAAGCTTGCAACATGCTTGAAACTGAGCAATGATGTACTGCATTGAGGGATCTGTTAGTGTTTTGCAGAGGGCTGTTGTGCCTGCAGTGTGAGACAAATCAATGTGCAAGAAGCTTATAATTATGACATTTTGATTCATTTCTGGAGCGCTTGTTTTGATTTTGCTCAAAAGTAATGTATTCCCTATACAAAATAAGTAAAGCACAGTGCTTGTTCAGACTGTCAGGACTGTGCAGTGATTAATCTGTCATTTATATCAATGATTAGCTGATAAAAAAAAAGTAGAGAGGCTAAATCACTAAAACTGAAATGATGTAAAACCTCAGAAAAGATAAGGAAATGATTACATTTGAGGAGATGTTTCAAGAGAATATTGAATCTCCTCTCAACAAATTCAGCATCTTATTGCTAAAGGCAATTTGATTCTGCATAAGTATGCAACAGAAAATAGATGTTTTCGTTTAAATACTTTGACTTAAAAATCGTTTTGTACTCTTCTTCCTGTACAAAACAATTTGTATCACAAGTTCGAGTAAAAACACAAGCAGTTAGAAACCTGAGCAAACTTGTTCGGTTCAAGTTTTTTTTTTGTGGTCATGCTCTTTAAGTATAATAGCTGGACTTTGAATCACACTTGATGGCCTCTGGGGTAATCTAACAAAGATCCTCTAGCAGCCTCAACTTTTTCGACTGGAGACTAATGGTACATTTTGACCAGTGCCCAAGAGGGAAGTCATTTAAAAGCCTCCCATTAATTTCCCATGTAATGTATGCATTGTGGTCACACTGTGGCGAGATTCAATAGGTGGCCTTTCACACTGACTGGTCCACATTTGCATAAAGTAAAGGTCCAGTCTAATTAATGCAAATCAGAAGGAAAGGAAAATGACTTATGACCTGAAACTCTTAAAGAGGTATCTTCAACTTTTTAGCTCAAGGGTTATAACTAGGCTACCATGGAGCAAAGTTAATTTTATGCATTAAGTTTTCAAATTAACCACAGGTCCATTGACTTTAGATATTCTTAATGAATCTCTAATCAATGTGACACTAGATCTGCTTGATCTGATGTCTTTGCAGGGTTCTTGTAGTTCTATCTCCGTGCAGTTTTGTATTCTGTGTATTCAGTGTTCTGGGGGGCTGTGTGGGAGCTCCTGTGGTTTGTGAGAATCCTGTCCATCTGTCTGGTCTGGCTCTGCTGTACCTGCCTGAGCTGTACTACTCCAGTAAAAATCCTCTGCAGAACATTAGCTAACGATCCCATCACAATTTGCATTACCACTGAGCTTACCAGGGATTACACACTGCGGAGCACTGCGGAGGAACGTGCAACACTATCAGACACAGTGGGATAATTCACAGCAGTGAATGATGTACACTTACAAGAATACTTTAAAGGAAATCCAAACAATTAGTAGAGGTAATTCGGGTTAAAGGCAACACTGAGTGTGCACCCTTTATTTCCCAAGAAATCTTCAATGCCTATTGTTGGTGATATAACTGGGAATGTGTGTGTGTGTTTTATGTTCCCATTGCTTTGGACATTTTCCCCTTCTTGGAGGATGAGAACTGTCATCCTCTAGACAAAGGGCTGACTGGTTTCTTGTCTTTATAGGTAATTTAAAGGCTTCAATCTGTTCAAACAGCAAAGCTTGATGAAATAAGCTCTCTACTTCATGGACAGAGGCTTGGAGTCAAACCCAGGTTAACTTTGTTTGAGCCTCATTCATTTTGGATTAAAAAAAACTTGACCCGTCTGCGATATTCCAATGGCCGATTGTAAATTTGTGAGGCTATATTTAGTTTAACTTGCACTCACACAGACGAGACAGGCCTTGTTCATCGCACACCAACAATCTCTGTAACTCAGACCTGAACTCCTAACACTCATCAGCACTAAGACCTCATGTTAGAATGTCTAATTATAAAATGTATGAACAAGTGACTGAACATGTCTTCTTCCTAAGCTTGTTGCTTTCTTGTCTTTTACTAAAAAAAATGGACCGAAACGTTGTGTTTTTTCTAATAAATTGGTGGTACTTAGCAAGAGATTCTTATCTACAAAAAAAAAGGAAAAGTGTTTGCTTAGTTTTAAACCAAAAAAAAAGACTGAATTCAGTAGATTCCAAATGTTGCACTTCTCACACCATATCCTGACAGCAAGCAAGCATTGGATATCACGTTGCGTTTAGGACAAGCTGTCAGAGTGGACTCAAAAGAAGATTATTTAAATTCCATCTGAGTGCCATGGCAGGTAAACACACTAACAATATGAAAACAATGCACAATTAGTCATTAAATTATGATGAAGAGCTAATGACCTTAGAGGTGACTGTATGGACAACCTGAAGTCTTAAACTGTCCACTACGGTATGTTGAAAGGTTTCTTCCACGTGTTAATTTAATGATGTTCACTTCTCCAGAAAATAAATAAGTTGAGCTCACCCTTCAAATGAGCACTGTATCAACCACTCTCTTGTGTTAGCGAGTTTCTTTTCATGTTTGTGAAATCTTTTTCCATCCAGTTCATGGTGTTGGCCAGAAGAACATTTTCAAACCTTGTCAGTAAAGCTCATGAAGACAGTTATTCTCACAGACAGTGTTTGTTTGGTCGTAGAAGGAGATGGGTTGTGCCAGCCGTTTGTGCTGCATAGACAGCAGAGGAATGATGGGTAATGATGTTGTTGTCTCAGTGTTTGAACTGTGCAAAGCAAAGCCCGCTGCTGTGGCTCGTTGTGTCGCCGCCTTGTCATCAGCTAACACAACACAATCATCTGCAGTGGGACAGATCAGAGGATTAAACATGTCTGTATCAGAGAGGAGGATGCCGGGGGAGGGAGCGTGTCTGATTTTGTGTCACCAAGATGAATGGGGACTGTGTGAGAGAAAGCATGAGTGTGTGTCACTGTCGCAGACTGCACTGTGCCTCGCCAAGCCGTCACTTTAGGTTAATGTCTGCTACCTTGTATTTGACACTCAAGAAACATGCCGGCAAAACCACGTACGCCTGTATCTCATTTGTCATACACACTCTCATGTCTCACTGACTTTCTGCGTCAGTGCAATTCCTTTGTATCAAGATTTACTCCAACACACCTCTCAAAATGTAACTATGTCATTTCATCCTTAGGTGAGCAGTCCAAATAATAATAATAATTATAGTGAGCAATTTTTGACTTTTGACTTTATTTGATTGGAGAGTGAAAACAGACAGGAAATATTGGGAGGAGAGAGCGGGCGATGACATGCAACATTTGTCCAGGGTCGGATTCAAACCCAGAAGGACTGTAGTGGAGGAAATTCCATTTTTTTTGTGATCAGATCATTTGGCTCTGCTACTCTGCTTTTCATTTGGTCAGACAGTCTGGTGATGTGTCAAATGTGATCATTTCTGCCTCGGGTTGAAGTCGGTGGTAGATGGATGTGTGACTAACAAACACCTGTGAGTCCTTTGAGAGACCAACAGTCAATATGACTTAATCACTTTGCATCAGGTACATAAGGTAACTTTATTTGTGTTTTCAAACTAACAACTTTTTAATGGGGAAGATGTGACTTCACTAAATGTGTAGACTATTAGCGCCCTCAAACCAAGTAATGATGTTTTAAAAGGTCCTGTTCATTTGAGGTCTTCCTTAAAGATATACGATTCTATCTTTTCTTACATGACTCAGGTTCTGAGATCTTGATTTGAGTATTGTCTGATAAAGTGTACTTCACTTGTAGTTGATAAAAAACCGACATGTCAAACTTAACAAGTGTAGGTTAACTAACTACCCAGTTTGGCTCAGTTGGTAGAGTCAGTCGTCTCTCAACCGGAAGGTCAGGGTTCGATCCCCAGCTCTTGCAGCCACATGTTTGATATGTCCTTGGGCAAGACCCTTAACCCCAAGTTGCTCCCGCTTTGTCGGCGGCGTATGAATGTGTATGAATGGATTAGTTTATTTCTGATGGTCACTTTACATAGCAGCCTCTGCCATCAGTGTGTGAATGTGTCACATGCGGTGCAAAAGCTCTTTGAGTAGTCAGAAGGCTAGAAAAGTGCTATACAAGCTCAAGTCCATTTACCAATCAGGTCAATGCACTGACTGGCATTTGGTTAGTAATTTGCCAATTTTGCATATCTTTGAGATCAGCTTGGAACTCCAAGTGTTTGCAATTTTTTCCAACTAAGTTCCTGTGCATTGGTTGTGTGCTGAATTCTACATTTATCTCAGGACAACAGAGACTTTTATCATTTTTATACTGATATTAACTAAACAAAGGTTTAGAAAACACTGACAAAATAAACAAGCCTTTCGTAGCTACAATGTGCCTGCTGCAAAGTATTACTTTATATTCTCAGTCTCACCGGTGAAGTAAAACAAAGCCTGTCCTCATTTGTCTGCAGAATCTATTATGCTCGGCTCTGTACACGGCTGACAAATATAAACAGCAGTTAACAAACACAGGAACTCATTACAGTTGTTCCCAATCATTACGACAGTGGCTTTACAGGAAATCAGATTAATGCAGCGGGAAGTGGCAACCAGAGACTGTAGAGTTAGAATGAAACAGTGGAGAGACTCAGAATCTAAGGGCCTTATGAGTTATGAAGCGTGCTTATTTTACAAGACACTTACTCAAAATCATTTCTACTCTTTGTAGATTTTCAACACAGAGGCGTGTGTAGTTTTGCGTTTTCTAACTCTTCATGGCCAAAATTATTAAAGGAAGAATGTGTGACTTTTTGATCCAGTAGATGTCGCCCTTGAGCACCAGCATTAAACCAAAACAAACTGCTGTTTGGAGAGACCTCCGCCATACTGAATCCTCAGGTCTTGTCCAACAACACGAAGGAGAACGCATCATAACTAAGCTCTATTAAGCGCAAGCGGTGGAATTTTTTTTCCTTTGCTCGAGCTGCAATTGCCTGTGTCCTGCATTGTTGTGTTAGCAGGCTAATGTTAGCACACTTTGGTTAACTCATAGCTTCAAGTTGCACATAAATTGCTACAGAATGACCGTGATCTGAAGACACTTACGTGACATCCAAATAAGCAGTGAGTATGTTATTATTCTTTTCTCTAGTCCTTGACTAAAACAGCTTTATACGCAAGGCTGTCCCGTCCATGTAAACATGATGTAAACATGGCTCCGACAACAGTACAGCTGGAGGGACTCGCACTTCTCACTCATTGTAGACAGTCATGACTCAGAGAGACATTTACAGAGGATATACCTCCTACCTATATAAAATATCACACATTCTTGCTTTAAAGGAATTAACTGATTAACTGTTATCAAAGTTAACGCCTTTGTTAAGGGATTAATGGTTAACACATTTAAATGTTTGATTAACTGTGCACACCTCTGTGCATACCCTGAAGACCATGAGGAATTTGTTGAGTTTGAGAATTTTGCAACGTAAAGGTAACTCAATGGCCTGTGACGGTTGAGTTTAAAAGGCATCCTTGTGCAATAGTCAGCCCCATTGAGAATAATAACCGCTTGCAGGGCTAGATGGTGATCTGCATTGACGGCAGGGAAAATGCAAAAATGTTAATGCATTTTAATTCTTAAATCGAACAAGTCCCCCCCCCCCACAGACTCTCTCTACTTGAGTAGTTTGACAAGCCTGGACCAAAGAGGGACTTCCTCCTTATTAAAAAGTTGTCACGAATATGACATGTTTGGGTTATTGGTTTTATAATTAGTCAACATCAGTGGTTCCTCGATGAGTGACCAAGGCTTATTATCCTTAGGGCTGACTCAGCATAAGTTCTCCTCTACTGTTGGTAACTAAGCAGCCTCGTTGAAATGATCTGAAGCTTGATGCCTTGCAGAGGGGACATTAGGGTATCCCTTGAAGCATTAAAAAGATTTTTTTTTTTTTCTGGTTTTCTTTTTCTTCCTACAGGATACATCACATATTGTTGGTGTGTGAGATTAACTGATATAGTTCAGTAAACTTCTGCTCCTGCCTTTCAGGGACAGAGTTTATATGAATGTACACACAGTATGCATAGTGTGGTAAATGTCGCAGCCCAAAGAGGGGGTTAAAGAAACGGATCCGGAGATTAAATGTTCTGGATGAGTTTATCCGCAGAGAGGAGAGGCTGTCAGATATCTAAAATAACCACTTTTCCTCGACAACAGCCACTAAAAACCTCGTCAGCTGAGATCAATGGCTGCTGCTGATGATGCTTCATTGTGAATTTAAAATGGGTTTAAAATCAATGAGGAAAGGCTCTTCTTGTATACCGACAGTGTACCTGCAAGATTTGAGAGAAACTTTTCTCACAGCATGGCAGTTTTACTTTAGAAACGAGTAGGTATTGGCAGTTTGAAAGGTCTCTGCCTGTCCAGACTTCTTGCATTTCCTTGTCCAATAGATTTTGTTTATCCAGGCTCAATGTCTCCTCATTCTGCCTGTGTCTGCAGAAAGGACAAACCAAAGAAGCCATGCTGTTCAACCTTGCAAGTTTTTTTCTTGTATGTCATGTTTTCTGCATCAATCAAAAAGCACTATAACTGACAGCAAAACCAAATGTTATTTCTTACTTTTCTTTCATGAAAAATTCCATTTAAACGCACAGTATGTAAATTCCACCACCAGGGGGCTCTCAATCAAAACAATAACTAAAGAGGACGTCGAGGCTGACGGGGAATCATGGGAGTGATTCTCACTGTTATTCCCCCCCCCCCCCGATGGAAACTAACTCCGAGTTTACCTCGGAAGACGACTGGGCAAAACAGAACTGATGAAGAGAATATGTTTAACGACGATGTATCCAAGTATAATTTACATGATGTTTTATCATCTGATTGCTAATCAACTGATTAAGAAAAAACAATTCAAACTTCAGCAGGTTACATGTCCATCCCTCATTGTAACTCGACCAAACCTCCCCATTAGAAAATGTGAGTCAAACCCTTTACTTCCTGTATTCATGTTTATGTTATACCACAATTCATGATGGAAGTGTCTAATGTTAAGTAAATCTCTTAAAATAGTACCTGAATTGTATTTTCTTGATACAATTCACATTCTAGAAAGACTTAAGCAGCCATTATTTAGACTTTCTCTATCCCTGTGGTTTAATGTGAATCATTTATAAATCAAATAAGAGAAACAGAGAAGTGTACTGCTGCCCTCCCTTTAGCTGCATTCTCCCTGACTCCTGAAGAACTTGTGAATTATCCATCAAGTAACGACAGTCAGTCAGTGTTTCATTAAGCTATGGCTTGCAGTCTCTTACCATTATTTCTGGTAATTATCAATATTTATCTAATATTTTCCTGATATGTTTCACAGCAGCTAAAAATCTTTAATCACATGCTCGCACACTGAGGTTTTATTTAGGTGTCCCACCGTAAGAAAATAAGATAACGTGAATCTTAAATAATATTTTAACATCTGGTCCCTGCCCTGTGGAGAGGGAGAGAGAGAGAGAGAGAGAGAGAGAGAGAGAGAGAGAGAGAGAGAGAGAGAGAGAGAGAGAGAGAGAGAGAGAGAGAGAGAGAGAGAGAGAGAGAGAGAGAGAGAGAGAGAGAGAGAGAGAGAGAGAGAGAGAGAGAGAGAGAGAGAGAGAGAGAGAGAGAGAGAGAGAGAGAGAGAGAGAGAGAGAGAGAGAGAGAGAGAGAGCTGGACCACATACATACAGACAGTATGGACATGATCTTTGTTTATCCTCCAGTGTATCAAAGCTTCTCCTCCCCTGATCCACACTGCTGACATGTACTGTAGGTTGTCTATGTGTATGGTTGTCACATTAGTGTTTGTGTCACTGTGTACATGGCATGAAACGGCTCGTGAGTGTTAATCTGACATCAGCACAATCGGCTTTACTTTTGAGGAGCGGCTGGTCACCGGTCAGAGACGGATCAGGATGAAAACTGGCCGATTCTGGTCATCTACTGGTAAATGCTGAAATATTATGACAACAAATTTATTCAGCCTCTCCAGAAAAAATAATTAAGGAATAACCCATTGCAACTTGTAACCCTAAACAACTGGTTGATAACCAAACAAAGGAAACCAGTCTGCACCAGTAATTTCATTTCTTATTATCTTATGTTATCCTATCTTACGTTAGCTTCTCTAAGTCGTCATGGACTCTTGTGTTTGAATTCCTTTTTGATGGGCAGGATGCAATAAAAAAGAAAGGTGGTGAAACTGCAATCCAGATATAGAAAACTTAGGAAATTAATATAAATGAAAAAGTAAATGTAAAAGAAAAGTATGAACGTTTAAAGTCACATACACAGAGCTCTATTTTTAGCATTTCTCAAGCCTGAGGGCATCAGATGAATGTTGTATCAGATTTCTGATGGACGTGGTGCTCAGATCCTGTTAGACATTAAAGTCTAAAAGAGTATAAGATTCATGGCCGCTTGTTTTCAGATTAAAACAAAACAAAAGAGTCATTAGACAAATATCTTGTGCTTTAAGATGCTGCCGGTTGGCAATGACATTTTTCCATTTACACCAAGTGCTGTTATTTTTTTAAAGAGTTACAGGAAGGGTCCACTTATCATACATCCCTAAATCCTCCCCAACAACAATACAGCCTTCTCTTCTGTATTCTTGTGGGGATGCTAAATCATAAGTGCTACAGTGCTTTCAATTAATAGAGTGCTGCCCCAACGGGACCTAAACCCTGGCAGCATTAATTTAACTTTGTGCCGAGATACAGTAACTGCATGTGTGGACCAACCTGTTAAAACACTGTGTCAGACATGCACTTCAATCAGACAGATAACTGTGCTGTTATGCTTTTAATAAAAATAAAACCATAACTTCATCACAATTCTTCTCTTCAGCTTTGCAATCTAGTTACGATAGAAAACAACTTTTCCCTGCTGAACTCTTTGATTCCTAACAAGCCTTATATGATCTCTATTTTACTCCCACTGTCTCAACCAATTTTCTATTTTTTCCTGAGCTTCAAATAGAAGGTAATTTCTGGAACGCCTGATTCCCTAAACCCCGGTGTGAAAAGTAAGAGGGCAGAGGCTCACTGCTGCACGGTCCCCACATAACAAGAGCAGTGAATAGCCTGATGAGCCTGGGTGCCACCGGCAGGTACTCTAATTATGGCGCTGCCAACGTGGCATTTTGAGCGCAGCAGGTGCAATGCTACCTGCAAATCGTTAATTCCAATGAGACTTTTAAATGTCACTAGATGATAAAGTTACAGGTAATTTGGTAAGGACATTGAGTTAAGTAAAGAGAGAGAGCATGAAAACGGTGAGAGGAATGGAAAGGTCAGACAGGAGCAGCTGTTAGTTGATTAGTGCACAAGAGTCTCCTGAGAGGAGGAGACTTGTAACTTCAACGTTGTTTGTTTGAAACTCTTATTGCTCGGAAACCTCTGCTTTCTCTTTTTGATAAAGTTTCCTGCCCTGTAATTGTCTTTCTTCCCAGCAGCTACCAGCAGCACCAATTTCCGTGCTTGTCAGTTCATAGCTGATCATAGTGTAAAACCAATAGACTGTAAAAGGAATGGACGCATCCATCATTATTTCACTTGCTGGTTTAGAAGCTGCTGTTTGAAGCCTTGAGTGAGTGGGGAAAGGAGCAACAGGTTTGCAAATGCTACGCGATCAAGGTTGCACAGTTATCCTGTCTATGATCAAAACATAGCTGGCAAATTTGCTAGCAAGATAGTTTTTCCCACATAAAGAGAATCTGTTGGTGATGGTAGCTGGCTTTAGTAGACATAAAAGGCTGAGAGAGCTTGTGAAAGCTAACAAACTCACTGTTCACTCTTCCACTTATCTGGTGGGAGACTAAATGGAAGGTTACCCATGTGGATAAAAGCTGAAAACAATCCTGACTCCGATGTGCAGGCTGACATTTAAAAACTCAAGTGTATGACAAATATTGAAGGAGCTAACAAGCCTGATGAAGTGAGCATAGACACCAATATCCACTTATCAAGGCACAAATGTAAATACTAGAATTCAAATACCAGTCAAGTATAGAGTTCTTGACAGGCTTTTAACCACACAGCGGGCAATATGTCCGATGTATGCATAGAAAAAAAGTCCCAAATGTCACAAACACGAGAACATACAACACTAGGACCATATAGACCTTCAACACCAGTTAATTACCACGAATGGAACTCAAGCCCGGTGTGTTGCTGCAGAAGAACATTAATGAGAGGTATTATTCATTTCAGTTTAAATGGTGCATCCTGCAGTGTCGATCGGTGTTATTAAGAACAACAGATGAGAGTGGAGGAGAAAATGACTGAGAAGAAAGTAGAGGACTAACACAAAGTTAGAAACACAAGGAGAACATGTTTTTATTTTTTTAAACAGAACATGTTTGCTAGAGAAATATGTGAACTACTACAGGAAACACAGATGGTAATTAAGTTGGAAAGGGAATCTGTCTCAAACGGAAAGTCAAACTATGAACAAGAAACAGTAACGCATACAATCACAATGTCACTATCTGGAAAAAGAAACTTTTGAGTAAGTATGCTGAGGTATAAACACACAGACAAAACTCAAACAGATAAAACTATCAAGGAGCCACTGCCCTGCAGCTATAATCTATGAGAATACTTTAAATAAAACATGTAAGAGTAAAACAAGGCAATGTGAGGGGTGCTTCAAAGTGTGTGTGCGTGCATAGTCCTAAAACTATGATCGTTGTTTTTGCTCTATGGGAAAAGGTTGAATATAACATCTGTCTTTTTTAATTAAAACTTAACCCTTAAATTGACTATAAGTTATCGTCTAAGCACTTGAACTCAAGAGCAAATCAGCTTTTATTCCAACTCTGTGCCTCAGAAATTATGTTTCAATTCAAATGATTTCTATTCCAAAAATGTTTTACGGAACAGCTGCCAGGATAGATTTTATTGGTCATTTAGTTTATTTGAGTGACCAGAGTGTTTCTCTTTTGTGTCCCACAATAAGTGCTGCTGTCACAGAACATCCGTTAGCATGGACAGAAAACGAGCAGCACACAGCTGTCCTGAATACTAATTCATACTTTGTTCAACTAATTATTATCATTTGAATTATTGTTCACCCACTTAGACAAATTTGCAAAAACACAAACACAAAGGGCAACAGTCTACAAATCTCTGTAAATTCAACTCTCCATTCAAAACAATGATGTTGTTTCAACAATAGTTCATTTCAAGGCGATGTTTATACAACCCTCTGAGAGTATATATGTATTTTGTGCATGTTCAGTGTCGAGCTTAAAATTTAACAATAAAGTTTGTTCGCTTTTCTTTATATCCATAATTACCAACTTTTTTTCCAACATATTGTTCTCTAAACAAAGTCTATAGAACATTAGATGTGACCCACAATGAGACTGAGAGTACATTTTTTTTACCCCTTCTATATTTTGGAAGGTCCAGATAATAGATGCTACTGTGAATGTCTATTTTTTGGGTGGTGGTGTGTAACGTGTCCATGTCCACATTTTTCCTGCGCCCATCAAAGCCGCTATCTCTTGTTTTGAAGAGGAGAAAATGTGTATATGCAACTTGTATTGAGAGTAAATGGAGTCCCAGAGTAGTGGTGCAGTCAAGACCACAATAACTGAGACCAAGACATACCTGAGACCAGAGTGCTCACAGACTGGGACATTTAGGGATCAAGACCAAGACAAGACCGAGACCGAGATCAAGGCAGGGCGAGACCCAGACAAGTCCAAGACTATAAATATCAATGAAGAATAATCATCTTGTGTGCAGCAGGCTTGTCACTAACTTAGAGCTTTACACTGGGAAGGTTGTGCCCTTAACTGGGGCATAAAAATGAAATTATGAATAAATTGAGGTTATTTGTTCTTTTAGAAAGAGACGTTTTCCTTCTAATCACAATAATGACGTGAAGAAATAGCCTGTCAGAGTTGGTCTTGACCAGTCTTGATTTAAAATCCAGTCCACCGAGTCCAAGACCAAGACAAGACCGAGTTTAAAATGCTTTTAAGTCCAAGAATAGACCGAGACCTTCAAAATGTGGTCTACAGACCGGTCTTGACATCAAGATCGATTTTGAGTACTACAACACTAGACATAGCGCTGGATTCTATCGCCCAAAGCCGGAAACACGTCACCAATCAGTGACTTTAGATACAGCACATAGAATGTTTTAAATCTACATTGTTATAGCAGATTATACATTTAACTCAATAACTACAGTACATCATATTTATCTTGCCCTTTTAAAATGTTACATGTATGTATAACCTATATTTAAAACGAATAAAAAGTTCTTTAATCGTGGGCTGTGCTGTTTGATGTTTGCCAAGAAAGACTCCGCCATTTGCAAACATAAAGCGCTTAATGCTGCCTGACATCTTCTGTCGCTACCAAACGGAAACAACCCGATCTCCTGCATAGTGCTCCCTGTTTCTTCACCATGTTAACTGGAACCAATAGGAACACACCCAGGTTCATTACTAAAAAGCCTACGACGTTAGTTTACTTTGCACTCTTAACCTTTCAGACCTCAACGGCTGAGGTGTTTTGTTACTGTGTCAAAGTTGTTTATTGAAGCTAGTGTGGTTAAAAGTAGACATTTGAAGTCATTAATGTATTTATTCATCCAACCATCCATCGGTTTATGTAAGTATGAGGGTGTGTTTTCATGGTGGTGGATCTAGCCGTCTTCAGAACTCTGTCATGATTTATTGTTCCCCTTTGCATGTGATGATGCCAGAAGTCTTCAGTGTTATCTCGCACAGTGTGTCAGTGAATATCAGTCTAAAGCTTTCTGTAGCACCAGACTGGACTATTTTTGGACTTAGCTAATGACTGACCTTTAGTATCAACCTACACACTTTCCAGCGATTGCATGATAATGGAAATCTGTTATGTGACCAAAGCATGTTCTAATTAAAATCAACACTTTTGTTATTGAACATGGAAGTATTTAAAGTGTGGATAGTTTAGGCAGACTATCTGCTTAGGGCGGTTTGGAATAATATCACAACTGAAAGGTTAATGTGGTGTAGACCTAAAGTCTCCAAGGATATACTAACTGTAACTAACATAACAATTTCAAAATATTCCAGTTCATGTTAAATCTGTGCCAAACAATGCGGGTATTAAACCTGTATACGATGTGTAGAGGTAATAGACCAAACACTTGAAGGTGTTGCTGCAGGTCTGTGCTCTCTTTACTAACTGGGTGACGTAAAGGACGTTGCTTTAACCTGTTTAACCTCCTTTAAAAGTCTGACCTCAATGTGCTGTGCCTGCTTTTTATGTGGTATTTATGTTTTTTCTACTCAAATTCGCTTTTTCAAGCCAAGAAACACACGTTGATCGCTTCCTTCCTCACAGCGGTCTTTAGATTGGACTATTGATTGACCCTCAGCCTCACCAAAAAGGGCATTGTGATCACTTCAACATATACTTTTACAAGTTACCCCTCGTGTGTGTGTGTGTGTGTGTGTGTGTGTGTGTGTGTGTGTGTGTGTGTGTGCGTGTGTGCCCGCGTGTGTGTGTGAGAGAGAGAAAGAAAGAGTCTGACTCATCTCGTCTTTCCGTCCTTGTGACACTAATTGATCCTCTTAGACATAAGACCCTGAGCTCTCTCAGTCTATAGTTGGCATGTATAGCTCTCAGCAGGCACAACGTTCTTATTGATCCAGCATTGATGAATGTTCATTAGAAAGAGTGCAGTGCCCTTTAAATGTCGCTGCGGGAGGTCGTCTTCCATTGAACACAGCAGCAGTAAAGATGATCATTACAGGAGCAAAAGAGGACAAGTGTGTCCCTGTGAAGTGTCTCCTGGGATAAAAACTGTCATTTGTACTTGTAGCACTCTCGCTTGATAGACTTTTGTGCACACTTTAAGTGACGCTCACAGATTTTGTTGGGAACGATTTTTTATAAGGACTATTCTGAATGTAACTCTATAGCATCATTTAGAGCAGAGGTTCTCCCTTACTTTTATCTGAGAAAAGCTGAGCCCCCCCAAGACCCACACAAAAAAGAAGAGATAATGTTTTTACTCATAAGTTCTATCAGAATAGGCCTACACACAGTCTTCTTCTCGACCGTTTTTTAAATTTGCCACTGAGTGTTTTATCATGATTTTAGTCAATATGTTCGAATCTAATCTTGACAACCTGCTGAGCAGACAGCCTCGAGCCCCCGCTGAAATCTCTTTGGATGAAAACATTTCATGATGCAGATTAGTGGCTCAGCAACAAAGCAAGCGTTACTTCAAACTGAAATGAAACTTCGGAGTTTTTGAAAGAGGTTTGAAAAGATTTATAATCAAACATCTTCGAGACAACGTTTTTGTGTTTTCTCAACATTTGTATTAAGCGTGGAGTTTAACGGAGAAAACCTCCCATAGTTACAGCCTTTTTTTTCACATGTACTGTTCATCATTTATTAATGAACTGAACCAGATCCATAATGTTAACATGAAAATGGGGGTTCTTAATAAATGTACATGGTGTTTATTTTATTATTCATGTGAGGATGTGATCAAATATTTATTCAATATCTGGGACACGCTGTTCATATGTGTATGAGGTCGATATGTTGTGTGTCAGGATGCGTCCCTGTTGGCTCATTAGTGACAGATCTGTGGTCCTGATGTTGTTTAGTTCAGCTCAGACAAAATGAGTGATCAATACTGACACTGTATTCATCCTGTAGGAATCCAGATAGGTTAGCTATAGGAGGAAGTGAATATCTATTAAAGCTGTGAGGGGTTTTTGCTTCTGTGAAAAGCAAATCGGTACTTCAGGGACACTGAGCTGTCAATCAAAAACTCATTAGCCAAAATGAACACATTTTATTTACGTATAATGAACCTATTTAAAGTTTTTTTTTTTTTCACAAACCACATCTCCATGATTTCTGTCATTTCTTGTATTCTCTGTTACCACGACAGAGCATCCAATAAACCAGGCTGCACGCTGCTCGAGGGGAGGATGCAAATGGATAAGCAGTAATGGAAAAAGAGATGAGGGATGGATAAAAGGATAAACCGATAGGCAAGATATAAAAGAGGGTGAGAAGGGACTGATGACGCAGTCAATTAATGTAAGCAGAAGCGGAGAAAAAATTATGAAAGTAACGTGAAAGTTGCACTAAGGAAGCAGCCGTATATTCAACCCCACCAAGAGAAAAAAGAAGAAGAAGAGGGACAGGCTGCTGGATCACAACAACTAAAAAAAAAAAAGGGACACAGAATGATGAAAGATATCGTGCTGTAGAGGAATCAAAGCAGCAGGGTGAGATTTTACATCAGAGATAGGAAAGAGAAGGACACAATTATGAAGCATAACTTATGTTTAATAAGACTCATCTGCTTTTGCTTCAAAGCTGCAGTCACTGGAACATTTTCAGTTCTGTGCGTCATTCAAAGGGTTAATATTTGTATTCAGTACATTTTGTCCACAGAGCCTTTTTTTATCACTTAGCTCCAGGTAGTGACTCAGTGGTCGTGATTTAGGTGGTGACAGTTTTTGTTCACCAAGCACAATGCTGCCAAACAGCAAGCCCATAATAATAGTCTGTAGGTTACGCTGTGGTTGCCATGGAGTCACCCGGGGTTACAGGAAGTGAATAAAGCATGGATTTCTTAATTAAAGGAGATGACGTGTGATTAGAGCGAGGCCGAAAGAGGAGAGCGCAAATAGGAATGAAACAACACGCAGTAGTCGTTCGATGCAGCAGGTCAGCGGTTATTGTGTGGGTCAAACATCAACACTCAGGTTTTAGATTTATTATCATGTCATGCTGACATTTTTCTTCACCGTTTACAGTGTTACCTCTGTTCACCTTCAAGGGAAACGTTTGGATTTAATCTGTGTGCAAATAAGACCTCATGAATATTGTATTAATAAAATTATACATTTTCATAAATATACATCTATCTCATTTATTATTCATGTTCATACATTAAGCTTTCTAAAAGAAAAACTGATACTTTATGTAAGTGTTATATGCATTTTGCACTTACAACAGATATTGTTAAATAAAAACATGTAGTGTTGAAGGAAAGTGCGCTCTAATAGCAACTTGAGACGGGTACAATTATCAACATATGAAATACACTTAAGCTCATAGATGTTTTTAGGTGGCATGATTTTAAGGGGCTACAGTTTTGCTTCAACCCCTTCAGTAAATAAAGCTTCTGTGTTGGTGCCCTTGCTTCTCTAAACAGGGCCAGGTTGCTCGCCATCATTAATGTAGGTAACACACTTATGAATTACCACATACAACACCACATAAAGGCAACAATATGTAGGAATTTTGTTTGGTGCACTTTGGCGCCGCCTGAAGGTCTCTGAGTGCAACTGCACTGTTGTTAAACACACAGAGGTGTTATGCCTCCCCCATTACTCCCCCACAGACATCGTTCATTAGTTGACAAGCAGAGGAGAGGTGAAGACAAAGATCCATGTTGACTGACAAGGTGCAGTAATAATACTGGATTTTGTGCAAATATGACTGCTAGCACCTATAGCTCGATGAAGAGACAACTTTAGGGTCAGATAGATTTATTTATTTATTTGTGTGCACACCTGAGACATAACTATGGTAATATAATTTTCTGCACCTGGTAAAGCTGCTAAACATTAAACAACGATGACACGGAAAACAACAGAGGCTATCGTTACGCCAGAATCTGTTATGAATAATATCTGCAGGGATGTTGCTCCTGCACTCTCTCGTTTTCTTTTTCAAATCTTAGCTTCATACGTCATCATCCTCTTCCGTCTCTAAGCCTCAGCTTGGCTTTTAGCCTCAGCCATTGTATCAAACAGAATCCAGACGGGCTTGAAGCTCTGCGCACTTTTAGCGAGAGAAACGTCGCCCATTCCCGGACTTAGAGTGCTATAAGCAGGCAACCGGGACAATCTGTGGACATAGAAGAGAAGTTATTCAACTTATTGAAAGTTGTGGTACTATTAGATCAACTTTCAACGGTCATTTTAGGATGGGAAAGTTACATATTGTTGCTTTAAAAACCCAAAGCATCACTTAAGAAGTAACTTAGATAAACATTTTCACCGACTCTCAGTTTATTTATCAAAAATCTTGAGATAGTGACATGTCAGATACCAAAGCACCCCTTTCTTTTTTTACACTTATTTGTAATATCTGTACTTTTTCCTACTTCTATTGTATCCATATCAGTCAGTTTTGAATCAGTGATTCTTAACAATCAGTCTATTTGAAAATCAACTTTTGTCTTTAGTTGAAATCCTTGTATTTTCAATGTTTGCAGAAAGACGTTAATGTAGCTTAATGGTACCCCATGAGCTAGTAGCATTATGGAGCATTTTTCAATGAGTGGGTCTTCCATGTCTTCTGTGTTTTGTATAGTGCATGAGCATGTGGGCAGCCAGTACATGTCCCTGGCTGTGGTGCTGCAGTATTCCTGTGGGGACAGATGGCTATGGTCACACTCCATAAATGGGAGCAGTGTGCCTGCAAATGTGGGGAAGAAGGAGAAGAGTACCAGCTGGTAAACATTATTTAAACAATGCAGGTTTAAAAATACTCAAATTAATCAATCTTCTAGTAAAGAAATTCAGGCGACATGTTTTGGCCCAAGGGATACGTAAGCATCACAGGGGATCACTTGGGAAACACTTTAAAACAGCATTTCTCTGTGTGACTGGGAGCTCTGTTGTCGGTCTGCCAAGCCAAACGGTCCTGTCTGAGGGGCCAGACTAAAAGCCACTGAAAACACCTCTGTGAATCTATTTTCCAGTTGAAGTGACCTGGACATGGCACCGTGTGGGCTTTGGCATGCTGTACTCTGTCTGCTGAAAGAAAAAGAAAATGTAACTTCTCTGAGAGGAAAGGAGTGCAGAAGGTTACGTTATGAGGCAAGTCTGCTTGACATGCAGATTGGTGCCGCGTCAGCAATAATGGGAACTCTGTACCGGAGAGGTGAAGAGGTAGCCAAGCCAAAGGGTGCAGTGCTCAATTGAACGGTTGATGTGTGTTCAAGCCTTTCCTCACAAGCTTTGGGCAATGGCATAAAGACTAAGATGAGGTTTACAAGCAGATTAAATGAATGTCCTTCACGGTGTGCATGTTGTCAGCGTCAGTGTCGAGGGTAGAGGCTCAAAGTCTGGAGGAGAATAGTTGTACCATGTCTTAAAAGGGGTCGGTTGAGGTTGTTTTCCTCTTAAAAGCTGAGAGAGTATTTGAATATGCTGAGTTGTTCTTTTCTTAAATTGTTTCACGTAACTTGATTGTGTTTTTCTCAAGTTTTAGGCTACATTTACATAAGAACGATCCTCTGAAAAAGATTCATTTGCAATGGTGCCGAGGTACAGACAGCAATATAGAAGAGGCAAGATACAAACAAAATAGCAGGCTGGGGTGTAACAACGAGAGAAAGCAAGAATAAAACAGGAAGGGCGCAACTGTAGCCTAGTGGTTATGTCGCGCACCGCATGTACAGAGGATTTAGTCCTCGTCGCAGTGGGTGTGGGTTCCAATCCGATTTCGGCCCTTTGCTGCATGTCAACCCCCCTGCTCTCTCCTTCCAGTGTTTCCTGTCTCTCTTCAGCTGTCCCATCCAATAAAGTGAAAAAGGCCCCAAACAATAACTTAAAAAACAATAAAACAGGAAGTCCATATAGTACAGTTACAAATATCAGAAATTAAAACTTGGAATTGTCTCAGTGTTGTTAATGTTGTTATCATCAATGATGATGAAGACAAAGTTTTATTCATCCTTCCCAGAACATATTCAGACAAATGTCTAATAAGGTGAAAGATAAGGAAGGCACATCTTTTGATCTATTGTCTAATAAAAGCTGAATATCCCCCACAGAACATATTTATGAGACTTCTTTATCTGCGCTCTCCTCTGGTCATGTAAATGCTTCTTTCTCTCAGGGAAACAGGTTCTCATTGAATGTCACTGCTCAGACAAAAGAGCATTTGGAAGAGCAGAAGCTCAAGTAAAAGCAATTTAGTCTGACAGACGTTTTTGCAGGTATTTTCTTTGTGCAGTTGTTAAATGGTTTATGCAGAGACACACATCCGGTATGAGATGTAATTTGTTCTATTATAGACATTAACAGATACACACATACACACTGTGCATAGATGATTGTGTTTTTAGTCTACTTGTTATTATCCGTCCATCTTATCCGCACGCACACACACACACACACACACACGCACACGCACACACACACACACACACACACACACACACACACACACACACACACACACACACACACACACCCATTGTGGGAAAAATGGCCCATTGTCACTGCAGTCAGTCTATTCCCCCCTTTATGACAAAGTGGTAATTATAGGATTCAACTGAGTATCATTACACTTTGTCCCTTTGGTCTACACACACAGAAACACACACACACACACATTAGTTGATTAATTCAAAATCGATGCCCTCTTTAAGGCTGTTTTGACTGTATGGTGATTACATTTTACACCCATGAACCCTCATTGACATTTAGAATGACCTGTACAGTTATATAACCTTTCTCATTAAACATGCATTTTCACTGCAGTTTCTTAGAATGATTCAAATGTTTTTCTTATAGATGTACTCATTTCAGAAGATGAAAACGTGAAAATCACCTGACTGTATTTTTTTAAAGCAATATCACTATGTTAAAAACATTTAAAATAGTCTTTTTTTTTTCTTTACTGTGATTTTTAGACAAGTTGAAACCTCCCGTGTTGAAAAATGAAGCCAACGTGAAGTGAAAAAAATCTGCATTTCCCAAAGTGCCCACTGGAGAATGGCTGCAAAAGCACAGGATACCCCAATAACACCCAAATTAAAATGCCTTTTCCTGGTTCAAAAATGGTGTTGGTCTGAATAGCTCATGACTCAGTTTGCAGATACTGTACAGGTGTGACTTTTTTTGATCAATCACCTGTTTTGATAATATTTAATGTAAGAGTTATGAATGATTGGGATGAAGCTGAACTGACTGACAGGCGGGCACGTTACAGCTGTTTCATAGGGGGCTTTACGTTTTTCTCGGCTCCATCTTTTTGCCTTTTTTCTACACCGACCAAAAGTAAGTGTGAGACAGCTTTCCATTTTGGCAACCGCCAATCCAGGGCTTCAGTTTGAGAAAACAGTGGGTGACATCACCCAATTCTATTGAACTTGCGCGACATTACACGTCCATTTGGTTGCGCGGCTGGTCCACACGATGTGATTTCGTGTCATGCCATTGACTTTCTATTTGGTAGCGCGACAAATTAAATATGCTTTTGGTGTGTACACAGCGTTAGAGCTTCAGAGACCAATCAATGTAGATTCTTCATATGCATTTTAAAGGAACATTTTGAAAAATATGAATAAACTGGTGGAAATACTAACCAGCTTTGCTCCTTAGTGGTTAAGCGTGACCCTTTGCAATTACAGTGTTTGTGGTCTGCTGAGCCCACTGAGCTCCAGGTATAGATTAGATTAGAAGCTGAGGAGTTTATACGGATAGTGTTCTTCATTCCTGCCACGCCTCACCTCTCCACAGGTGTTGCATTGCACATTTTCTGTTACAAGTGTCCTTGCTGAGTCGTTTATTTTTTAAAATTGGATTCAGACGTAACTGCTCAACTTTGCAGAAATCCCACTTGTGCTGAGCAGCACTTGGAGTGACAGATTTATTATTGCTCTATTCTTCACAGTTTAAGTCACAGCTCTGTGGACCTGTCATCTGTCAGGGTGACTGAGATACTCTCTCTCCTCCCTCCGTGTCTCACATCCTCTCCTTGACATAACTGAGAGTGTTGACGAGCTTTTAATAGATAATGTTGCTATTTCTCCTCCTCTCCTCGTGTTTCCTCTTCCTCTGTCCTCCCCTCTTATAATTCTCCTCCTCTCTCCCTTCCTTTCTTGTTTCCTCCCTCTCCCTCTTTTTTTCTCCCCCTGTGATTCTGCAGAATCACATGGCTTTACTTGCTCAGCACTTTTGCTTTCCTCTCTTCCTTCCTTTTGCTTCTCTGAATATTCTAATGACACTGCAGTTGTCGGGAATGTTTACGTCAGTCCTTGTGTAAAAGTCATTTGAGGGTCATCTGAAAGTTTCTCAGTCCATTGGCATAAATATTGAATGAGACAGATAGTGGACAAGAAATGGCAGAACAAAAAGGGCACCATGATGCATCTTAGTCTGGCTGCTGGCAGAGGTGTTGGCAGCATTTTAAAATTTAGTGACCTCCCATTAACCTTACAAGAAGTTTGAGAGCAAATGTCTATCGACCACTTTGTTGTGCCAAGAAAGTAAATTATAATAAGCTCTTTGAAAGCTGTTAATACACAGTGTGTCTGTCTTGTGTCTCCCTGCAGATGGAAAGGTCTACGTGTTTGGAGGTATGGGAGGCGACACGACACCTCAGGCTCTGGTGAGGGTTTATGATGCAGATAAGGACCAGTGGCAGCCGCTAACCTCAATGCCAACGCCACGGTATGGAGCCACACCCTTCGTTAGAGGAAACAAAATCTTCTTGATGGGTAAGAAACCAGATCATCAAATTCATCTTCATTCATCTTTCTTTTTCAATGTTTAATTCACTATCACACTTAGTAGTTTCCAGTTTTTAAAAGCCACCCCACATCTCGAAACTGAGTCTGTGTCTGAGATAAACTTCTCCTCTTAGCGAAAAATTAGATTTTATTAAAAAAAAAATGGGTTAAACTGGACAGCAGGTCTCAACCTCCTGCCGTTGTGCAAAAATGAAGCCTCTTGAGGTTACTAAAACAAAATATAACTTACCGATAAAACATCAAAGATCCGTCAGGCTGTTATAGTCCGCAGAACAGATTTTTGCGTCCGTTTGAAGCAGACACAGTTACCAAAGTTCATTGAGTGCATTTACATGGACTTGAGTATCCCGGTTTTAATTGGGTTTGTAAAGTATTCAATTTTTGTTTTTGTACATCTTATCCCCATTTCAGAAACCAAGATAAACCCTAATCCCAATTTTGAGAAACCTGCCTTTGCTACCTGGAGAACTGTGGACTACCTACATAGGCGCGGTCTTAGCCAAGTGATGTATCAGCAAAACAAACAAGGCAGCAGCAACTAGAGTGTCTTGCTTTTGGATCGCTCTTCTCCGTTGTTGTAATTGAGGTGGATACGCCACATTTGCAACGCAATGTTTGCATTAAATAGTGCTAAACCCCAGTAAGCCACAGTGGTCTCATTTTTCTCTTCAAAATTGCTGCAGTATAAATACGAGTATCTGCAAATCAGGACACTTTTATTTATCATGTATACGATGATATGAATAACCAGGTTTCTCCATGTGAATGTAAACACAGTATCCTGAATATGATCAAAACTTGGATAAGGCTTACAACCTGGATACTCAAGTCCATGTAAAAGCACTCCAGAGGCTGTGGCTCAGTTGGTAGAGTCGGTCGTCTTAACCAGAAGGTTGGCAGTTCAATCCCCAGCTCCTCATCCACATGTCCGATGTGTCCTTGGTCAAGACACTTAACCCAAAGTTGCTCCCGCTGCTTTGTCGGCATTGTATGAATGTGTGTGTGAATGTGTTTTGATAAGTTACTTCTGATGGTCACTTTACAGAGCAGCCTCTGCCATCATTGTGTGAATGGGTAGGTGTGACCTGCAGTGTAAAAGTGCTTTGAGTAGTCAAGATTAAAACAGCGCTATAGAAGCTCAAGTCCATTTACCATTTACTCCATGACTCTTGTGTTAATGTTTGTTACATTGCCTATCAGTGTTCCTCCTCTGTTCTGCTAATCTGGTGCACACAGCGCCACAGCAGCTTGAACCCAGGCTGCCCGCTTGGAGGGCTATGTAGTCTGTACATTGGACTCGACCTCACCGCTAGGCCATTGGCGCCCATTATACCTTTTTTTGCATCGAATAACTAATTAAAATTGAACTTTTCAGAAAAAAGAGCACTCAAATCAGGGTGATAATATCAAGCCATCAGGACAGAATCTCGGTTGAGAACATTTTAATTTGTCATGTATTTAAATGTCAACGTTTAAAGCCCCATGTGTTCTGGTTTTCAACCTATTTTGCACCTTGGATGCACAGTCAGAGAGATCTAAAGGGAGAGTGACTGTAAGTTAGCCAGTCTACCCAAAACGTGTGATGAACTCTGTCCAGTCCAAAGACTTACAAACGTTTCCTCCCTCTGTTTGACTTCGTTTCAAGGTGAGCTGTGTGTGAAGAGATTTACAGTGTTACGTTTTCAGTACGTCTTTTAGCTCCATGTGTATATTTTCCTGTTGGTTTTGCAGGAGTGAGAGGAACTGATAGAAAAATGAAAATGTGACTCACAGGTCCAAGGAGTCATTCAGTCTTGGTTCAGTATTGATCGGACGAACAGAGTTGGAGTTAAAAGCTGCTGTGTTGGAAAGGAAAGGGAACATTTGTTTAGTACAGATGCTGTTTCTTTCTTTAAGAGCAAGAGTGTCTCCCATACAGACGCTGCTTTGTGTTTTTATTGTGCCTCATTGGGGGGGTTGTTATTGCTCAATGACACTTGGTCAGAATTTTACACCACTGCTGGGAGAGAAATTGGACTCATAGGGCAGGGTGTGATCCTTTTATTCCACTGAAGATGCATCTTGCCAAGAGATGAAATCGTTTCAATACACCATACAAGCAACAATTGACATTCAGAAGACAGTAGCTGTAATCTCCAAACAGCAGGAGCTTTGTTGACACAATTTGAGAAAACAAAAATGAGAAAAGCTCTCAAAGAAGATTGCATCTTTTACGAATGTAAGAGTGAAGAAATTGGACAAACTTTTTGTCAAGCACTTGCTGTCACTGATTGTGTAAGGATTGGAGGTGTCTGATTGTAAATGTTGACGCTCGGGCCCATGCCGCTCAATAAAGAAAAATGAGACAAATCATTGCATGCATACATAACTGCGCTGCCTTAGTGGGAGTGTAAATGGTAAATAGACGGCACTTGGTACACCAGGAAACAGTGCATGGGAACAGTAGATGAAGTACTGCACATTTATGTCCAAGTACAAACTAATTCTGTAATTCCACTGTTCAGGACCCACATGAATATAAAAAGTGATATGTTGTTCTCAAAAATGAACATTTTTTTAACTGTTTTCACAAATCCCTACAGAAGTAAGTGTTTTTATCATAATTTTGGTTAATATGTGCAAATCTAATTTTGACAACCTCAAAGCAGACAGAGCCTTGTGCCCACCCTGAGATCTTTGCCCCGTCATTGGCTACATTTTTATATGTTAGCAGCACTGCGGCGCATAATCTGGGCATAAGAAAGGGCCCTATAAGTCTTTATTGACTTGTTTCCTTAACTTTAAAATACTGTCATCAATTTTGTTTGACAATTATTATTTTTTTTAACAGGGCTTCTCCATTGTCCATTTTAACAGTAAATGTTGTTAGGGTAATATTTCCCCTCTATGTCTATTAGTTTACAAAATAACAGCTTGACATTTTGGTAAGTGTTTCCTTTCTGTCTTTCAGAGAGTTAGACTTGAAAATTGGCAAACTTGAGAAGTTGCTCAGAACATGTAGAGATTACAGGAACTCAGTGTGCCAACACATAGTCTGGCACAAATGATCCAGTTTACAGTATTGCCAAATTGCTGTTTTTCTATCGATGAGCTTTAGAGATGCTGATTGGTGTTTTGTATGTTTTTTTTACTTCTGGAAGAGCAAGGGTAGCTGTTTTTGAGTCCTTGACTGAACAGCTATAAGCTAACAGTTGCTTGCTTTACACATGTTTGTTCCATGTAGCCTAGATATTGGAGAGAATATTTGTAAAATCATACAAAGATTCATAAAAACAGAGATTTCTCAACTTTAGATTTTGAACAAACACTAGCCAAACATTTTAACTGGTGATTTATATAAAACCTAGCAAGTTTCACTTCTTAGCTTAGCACACATTTAGCGCTGGGTGAAGTGGTGTACTGTATGTGCCTTCACAGAGTTTGTAAAAAAGTAACTTGGCCTCTATTTAAATATATTTAAAAATAAAAATGATGAATTAAAAAGAGCAGTTCCCCAAAACAACACATCTATAATGTGTCTGCGGACTAGCGAGCTAATTCATCATGGTGTGGCTGAAGCAAATGAGGGGACAAAGTAAAGTGCGTCAACATGGGCAAAACAAGCACACAGGATTATACAAATGGGAGTTTAATCAGGTTACATCCCATCACACAGAGCTATGAGCAATGTCCAAACAAAATAATGTGATTTCCACACTGTTTGTTTTATAATTGGAAATCCAGGTCATTATTCGTCTTTCTGTCTGTTTCTCTTTGTCTCTGTCACGTTCGTTAATGTTTTGTCTGTTTACTTGTACTTGAAAAAGATTTTACTGTAAATTGCTTCCTCAGCTGCTGCCTTCTCGAGGGGTTTGAATCAGTTGTTGCCTGAAGCCTCTTTGATAAATTCTTTGTGTTCCCCGTCAGCAGCAGACTCACTATCGTATGATGAAACTCATCAGGGCTCTTACGGCTTTGAATCTCTTGGGTGTCTCTGTGTGTGAATGCAATTTAAAGATGTTGCTGCAGTGTCAGGGTTTGTAGGCAGCAGACAAGAGCGGCTGAAAAAAAGGTTGTCAGTAAGTCAGGGGTGATTACATTTTAATTTCGTGAAACATAAAGTTTTGCGTATAAACAGAACTTGAGCTCATATATCCAGAACTTGCTGCATTGGGTGTGTATGTTATTGCATGTGGGGACACACACACACACACACTCTAAGAGTCATCTGCAGGGCGAGGTGGATGCTGTGTTTCTGTCCAACACATGCTGCAGTTGAGGGAGGAGCTCCCAAGATGTGCTGTCATCGTGCTTTACTTTAAGATTTCTTACTTGCCTCTGCTCCATTTTGGATGTAAAAGTTACACCTATGTGCAACTCAAACAGGGCTTAAGTTCAACTTATGCACGGGGTATAAATTTAAGTTGGTCTTCAGTTTTAACTCTAAGTCAGCGTTACACCCAGGTGTACACTCAGCTAATGCACTTTGCTCAAGGCCACTTAGATTATCTGACATAGGCCTCCTGGTTCCCCTAATGGCTCAACATACACTGTGTGAATTCAAGCCAATTAAAGCCCGATGTAAACTGGTGACTTCGACTGAGTGTGACTTTGGCTGCCTTTGTGTTTGTATAGTTTTGTCATTCAATACATATATATATATATATTTATATATATATTCAGATTTTCTTGTGTTTCAAATACATGGGCCAGACGTGGCTATCGAACAGGCCAGGGAGGTCTGGCACCGTGTAGTTCCTATATATGTATATATGTATATATATATATATATATACACATATATGGGAACTACACGGTGCCAGACAATAAAATAAAATAAAAACTACACAAAGAGGCATTCGCAAGGACAGTTTCCGTTTTTAAAAAGCTGCTGTAACTACCACATCTACCGACGCATTCGGCTGAAAGTCACCAGTTAACAGGATCACTAAAACTGATACACTTGTCCCAGAGGGGCAATTTGGTTTGCAACAGAGGTCCATACAGGCAATACATCCATAAAAACAGCACAATGACATAAATACACACATATTAAACATAACTACCATGGAAATCATCATGATGGACTGTTCATCGGCCATCAGTAGCCTGAGCTGATCTGATGTTACTATTGATTTCTGATGTTTGTTATGCGAGTTCTGATCTCAGAATTAACCTCTGGTAGGCCTAAGCCCTCTGGTGTGCCCTCCATTAACAACCGTGTACCGCATACAGTCACGTATATTTACAATTACGCTCATTACGTAGCCGGTCATGCATGCAAACGCAAGATTAAACAGCAAGTATGTCTCCAGCCTCAGACCGTTTTAACAAACACAGGACCCTCACAAGACTGGTGAGCCCCTTCCTCTGCATGTTGTGCACTTACAGTATGAATGCAGAAGCCTAACTCTCATCACTTACAGTTCTACTGACAATATCATCTCTGAGGCTTTTGTGGCCTATTATTTAGCAAATAAGACAAAAAGGAACCATCTTATTCTCAAAGCACACACTTAAAGATAAATGCACCCAAAACTGTGCTGCAGAACAAATAGAATTTTAGTGTTTGCATGCATTTCAATGGGCCATTATGGTATCACTATTCATCCCTATTAATTTTAAAATTGGTCCCTTTATAGCTAATTGAACTTTCCAGTAAAACACATTGAATTCACACACCAACAACGCTAACAGCCACACACACAGGGAGATGATTTCTGTCTGTAAACAGTTGGTGGTTACAGCAGCGCAGTAAGGTTGTCTAAGCGGGAAATTCCAGGTGATCATCACCGCTTTGACCCCTTTGAGTGTAATCTTTTTTTTTTAATTTGACACCCAAATGTGTTGAGTCTAAACCTTGAGATAAACTGTAAAATAAGATGACCCCCTCCCAGCTCATCATATTTGGTGAGTGAATTCTGTCCGCCCACATTACTGAAGGTGCTGACAGCTTTCCTCCACAACCAGCCGGATAACAAGAGAAAATCACAACGATCTGCAAAACCTCATGAGTGTGTTTGTGCTGAAAGATATTCAATACATTTTGTGAGATGTACTTTCAGACGGGGTAAATGACAGTGGCAGGTGATGTGCATTCATGCTGCTATCAGTGGTCTGCAATCCATTCTCTGTGATATCACTCCTTTTTCGCTCAGGCAACTCAGAACACTCTTTGACAAACCATTTTCCCATCGACTGTGAGTCAGTGAAGTTGATAGTTACACATAGTTGACACAGGATATTAAATTCAGTTTTTTGGCAAACTTTGTCAGAAAGTTGTAGACTCGTAGCACTTTCTGTTCCTCCCCACCTTCTGTTACCGCTCTAAAAAAAATATTTAATACATAATCTGCTACTGGTCGCCCTGTTTCCAACCATGTTGACTGTCTCTAGAACAAGCTGTCCCGTACAAACACACTATGCTTCTAAAAGAATTGCTAAAGCTGAACCCAAACCTCTGATCTCAATAACAGACACATTGTTTGCATGGGGATTTTTTTTTGGCCTTTACAGAAGCATGAAAACTGTAAGTCTTGATATTCTTTTTGTAACTATTCCTGAAGCGGCCCTTTGCATTTTCCAATCAAAACACAGAATGACTTCAAGTTTGAAGCCATGCTAGCAGCCTGTGATGCTTTGAGCTTATTCTATAGTCAGCATGGCATCACAATGCTAACAGTTATTTATTATTTCAACTACGACTGTCGGTTCAAATTGTTTTCCCCCAAGTCTTTGACTACATTTATTTTAAAGAATGTGTAAAGAGTTTGGTATGAAGCTTCGTCTTCCTAGGACCGTCCAAAGAGGTGGACTGACATATCCTCCGATGTTCAAGACCGACAATGATGTCCTGTTCTTGCTTGCTAGGCTAAAAATTGATAAGTCCAGTTTGAAATGTCTCAGACCTTTCAGTAATATTGCACAATATGTGAAACAATGTTGAATTTTGGTAGTTATCAGTAATGATAAGAGGACTTCATATGATGTGAGTGCACACAGAGAGAGAGAGAGAGAGATAGGGGGGCAGAGATAGGAGCTCAAGGTGCCAGGTCCCCCGCAGTCTAAGCCTATAGCAGCATAGGTACTGGTCCGTACCTGAGCAAGCCCTAACTATACGCTTTATCAAAAAGCAGGTTGTCAACAGAGGTTGTTTGCTACCCGGACCCTGACTGGTAGATGATTCCAAAGGAGAGGGGCCTGATAGCTGAAGGCTCTACCTCCCATAGTACATTTAGAGACTGTAGGTAGCACGAGCAGGCCTGGATTCTGCACCTGTGTTGTGCACCCCTTAGATTTTAGACCACAAGGCTGTGTTTCAAGTTCAAGATATTCAAGATTTAACATTGTCTGCTGTACTGGTAAGCTACTAGAACAGAGAGTGGATTTGCATAAAGACAAAAGGCAGGGGTAAGAAGTGCAACCTTATGTTCAAGTACAGCTATGAAAAAAAGATGCACAAAGACGATGAGTCAGCTTTGAATTTATGGATAATAATAGTGTATGTGCAAACACAACAATGGATGAGCCTTTCACTGCACAGAGTAGGGATAGGATGAGTTTGTGGTGACTAAAAACTTGAACAGAACAAAGTGTCTTCTGTCTGTAGCTTATCAAACTTCTTATTCTAAAATATGTATACAGAATATTTCTTTGAAATGTCACTATTAATTTAAAAGGAGTCCAATCAGACTTTATTGTCCTTTTGTTTCCATGTTTATTCCTCCGTCAGTTCTCTTAATTACTTACATTTCACAGAATGTCTTAGTGCTCAGCTGAGTTTGGTGCTGACTGATTATGGGCTTCTTATCACGCAGTAAATGAAGCAGCAGCATGGAGTATTTTGAATGTGAGCTCCAATAAATTGTATGCAGAATATACCGTTTACTGCATACATGAATTCTGTTTGAATGTGAATTTTTGGGGTCTATCGGAACTGAGCATTTCTATTTCAATGAACACATCCTTTAGTAGGATTTTTCGTCTTCCTCTCGCATGTCTCTGACTCTAATGCTTCCCACTCACTTCGACTCTTTGTCTCGCTACCGCTATCGATCTCCGTGACACCCCGCCCACTCCAGTTGACCCTCTTCCACTTTCTTCTCTCCCTCCTCCACATTATCCTATCTTTCCTGTTTTACTTTTGCACATTTTCTCCCTGTCATCATCTCATTTAGTCTTTTTAGCCTCTTTCTTCTTCACCATCTGTTTCTGTATTCCTCTCAGGTTCTTCTCCTTTTCCTCTTTGTCGCCTGTATTTTTCCCACCCTTAAGACCCCTCTTACATCATCCCCTCACTGGCATGAGACTCCCCTCTCCTCCCTTTTCTGTATAATTCACATTGTTATTGCTGCAATTTGCCCCCTCTCTCATCACTTTGCCTTCCCCTTGTACGTCTTTCACAAGGTTAAGTTGTGATTTGTGGAAGTAAACAACTTGTAAATGTCCCACGGGAGCACCCTGCTGCTGTACTGCGCTCTCAGTCCAAAATGAAAAGTGGTCCAGTGCTTGTCCGCACGCTCGCCAGACTCTGATGTTAATACCCAGGAAACTTTGTGACAGGAGCAGGGGATTAGAAAAAGCAATAAAGGAAGCAGGGTTTTTGAAACAAGGACAAACAATGTCACATATTTTCATTATATTATTGTACATGTTAATATTCCTCAAACTGTATTCAAATTATTAGATGTTGCATGTAATTGCCAACGTCTTTATGTTAGAAAACACAAAATGTGTTGCTGTAATTGAGCAGGTTTTTACAGCATTTTGTTCCCAGGAGATTTTGACAGATAAGCTGTAAAACCCGTTTGTGTTACAACAAGACCGTTTCATTCTTCCTGCAGGTGGTCGACAGGGAAAGTTGCCGGTGACGGCGCTGGAGGCTTTTGACCTGGAGACGAAGAGCTGGACACGTTACCCCTGCATCCCGAGCCGGAGGGCCTTCTCCTGCTGTGCCACAAATGAGCGAAGCCTCTTCAGCCTGGGGGGCCTTCAGCAACCAGGACCACATAACTTCTACTCCAGACCTCACTTTGTCAGCACCATGGAGGAGTACGATCTAGATCAAGGTAAGTGGGGAACAAACAATACAGTCATCAGCTAATATTGAACTGATACTTTTAAAGCAGAACTGCATGGAGCTTTCTCATGAGTTGTTACACAAGTTGGGCTGATACAACGAAAAGTAAAAAAAAAAAAAAAAAGGTTATCCCAATTTTATTCGGGGCTGACCAACTGTGTCTTCCTTGTGGACAATTATATGGATCACCAGCCTGTGTCCTGAGACTCTGCCTGCGCTTTTTCAATTGTGATGAAACAACATCATTTCAGTGCTAACAAAGCGAGCTGTTGACTGCTGCTAACTCATTCTTTTGAAATCAAGCAACTGTTTCGTAATGACAGCCCACCATTGAAACCAGTGGTGCATATAGTAAAGCTTCATACTCTTTGATATCCGTGATGGATTGATGTAAAGGCAAAAACTGTCATCATAGCATCAGACGCTGTTGCTTCGTCCACCATTTCAGTTTTGTCCTTTTCAGATCTTGTCTTGTGGAGTACATGTGTAAAAAAGCAGCCTTGATTGCACCCCATATTATGGTTGATTTATGTTTCTGAAATTGTCAGCAGTGTCACCCCCGGGCCCTTAAAATGAATTTAGATCATGATTTGTTCTGGGCTGAAAATCCCTCTCTCAGAAGAGAAGATTTTGCAATAGTAAGTCTGATCGTATCAAAGCTGATGTTGATGAAATGTTGATGCTGATAGAAACAAATGTGTTCTTCCTTCAGTGGTTTTTAATGAGGAGATAAGCCTAGCTTGAAATGTTGTTTCATATCTTGGGGGGCGGCAGTGGCTCAGTTGGTAGAGTCAGTCGTCTCTAAACCGGAAGGTTGGGGGTTCGATCCCCAGCTCCTGCAGCAACATGTCCAATGTGTCCTTGGGCAAGACACTTAACCCCAAGTTCCTCACTCTGCTTCATCAGCGGCATAAATGTGTACTAATGGATTAGTTCATACTGATGGACACTTTACATAGCAGCCTCTGCCATCAGTGTGTGAATGTGTAGGTGTGACATGTATTGTAAGAGCGCTTTGAGTAGTCAGAAGAGCGCTATACAAGCTCAAGTCCATTTACCACTTCACCATAAAACACAAGTGATCAATTGATGTTGCCTGCTGATTTAGGAGGAAGAAAACTTTGTTTTGGGCGGCGATGGGTGAGTGATAAGGGCGTGTGCCCGATGTACAGAGGCTGTAGTACTCGTAGCAGGCAGCTGGGGTTCAAATCCAACCTTTGGCTCCTTTCCTTCATGTCATTCCCCACTCTCTCTCTCTCCCTAACCTCTGACTCAGTCCAGTGTCCTATCTCTACAATAAATATTTAAAAAACAAACTTTGTTGGTTTAAAAAGTCCCTCAGCTGCTGTATATCTTTGAGTGAAATGAAATCTCTGCCAAACAACAAGTTTTACTCACAGGCTGTTTTTCTGACCTGTGAATGCACCCTGAGGGAGCTGCATTAGCACCTAAACAAAATGAATTGTTATGCTTGAACAGGTTGATTAAGTCTATGATAAGCTTTAATTAGCTAACGCTATTATTTAGTTATTCTGTGCTAGCATCTCTTCATCTGATCCAAATCCCACTTTAAATACCATGAACAGAGAACACGGTGCCTCAATCTAATCAAGCTGTAATTATGTTCATAATGATCTAGAATTTGATATTCCCCCTTGGTTTCGTCCGCTCTGTGAAATAGTCTATTCACATAAAGTTCTCTTGATTTTTTTTTTTAGAGCAATTTACGAGGCAATTTTCACGAGAGCCTCTGCAAAAAACAACAACAAAAAGAGCTGATGTGCCAGGTGGCTGTCACAGATGGTACTGTGACAAGTTTTGTTTCAAAATTCAAATAAACACAGTTGATAACTTTAAAGCCTTCATCTTTATTGTACGAGTCTACAATTCATCTAGCAGACGCTTTTATCCAAAGCTACAGACATCTGAGAATAAGTACAACACAAGCAGGGATCAAGGGAGGAGGAAATAATGTCAGTAAGTGCAACCAAACAGCTTTAAGTCTGATTGGACACATGTACTCCAGGCAGAGGACTTTTTTTAAATACTTAAACTTAATACAGTATATCCTCATCAACAGCTACATCAGCAGCTGTTCTTGAGAGTTGTAAAAAGCAGCAAAACTACCCATCAATATCCTTAAGTGCTCCTTAGGTGTTCATGAAAGAGCTGGGTCTTTAGCTTTTTCTTAAAGGTGCAGTCGGACTCTGCAGACGGCTGGGATGACAAGGAGCTCAGTCTCTGAGAGGTTGAGTTGAAGGTGGCCTTCGTTCGTCCATATCATCATAGTGCACTGACCCGAAGACATTGTTTAATATCGTTACCTTGATGATAAGGAAAGCCTTAACATTTACTTATTGTAACCCAAAGAACATTTTTTTACCTAAACCTAACCGAGGAATTTCAAAAGTCTTTGTGTTTTTTTTTATCAGGGACAAAGCACGTATTTTGCTCTCTTTAACAGCACAGAGAGATTTCCATTGGGCTAAAATGTATCAAACATTTGTTTTTTTTAATCAACGTCCATGTTAAAAAAATTACTGAAAAAAATTAGCGCAAATAAATATAGATTACAGATTAACAGGCGTGTGCCCAGCTCTGAAAATGATGCTTCTTCTTAAGTTAAATCAGTGCTGACTTAAAGGCTGACTGCTCAAATGTAACACTAACAAACTATAGACCAGAATCAGCAGAGCAGAAACTGATCCTGCTCATTGACATTTAATGGAAGCCACTGCTGTTGAAGAGAGGGGCCCCTGATAAGACCATCTTAGTGTGAAGCTGTTCCTCTATTCCTGGAATGTTTTTTTTTACTGACCTTCCATCATAACTGGAAATATCTATGCAGTGTGCAGCAGCTTCAGATAGCATCAGATTGCACAGGTATTAACACTGCACATAGATCTGTCAGACCAATCGGTATTCTTTCAAACTGTCAGGCATACAAATGATCTTGAGCTGCATACGCTGCACATACAGAAGAGGGCACAAGAGACATGATGCCATAGTTTCATTTGCTTAAAAAATGTGCAGTATTTGCTGTTCTAATATTGCTGTTAGTGTTGAAAGCAGAATGGGGAGTTAGGAATACCCAAAAAGTCTTGCTTTTTTCCATACGGGCATACATACAGTACGAAACTGCCTCGATCACTGGAAAATATTGGCATTCCAGCGATAAAAAATGCATTTCATGAACCACTATCTCTTTGAATACACAAATAACCTGCATTCTATGCAGCATTAGAGCTTATATGTCGAAAGTGGAGGTTTTTGTGCCAACTCTGTGCATATTAGAGTTTTAGTCAATGCAAATTCCTCTTCTGCAAATAGACGCTGTTTTCCTGAAATCACTGCTCAGGGTATATTAACCCTTTGCAGGTCCTTTGAGAATTACATAATATCTCACAGTGTCTTCTTTGCACAGATTAAGCACCTGGATAATCCCCACAATCTTTTGTGAATATGCCCGACTTTGGCATTATGTGGCATTTATGTGTAAAATAAAGCTAACCTCCACACATTCATACTACAGTGCACACTTTCACTTACTCCATGCCTGTCAGCACTTTGACTTATCCCGTTGCTTTCCTGAATCCTCTCTGTCAGGTTTAATGTTTTGGGCTTTGATGGATAATGGCCCTTTTTTTTCAACTATCAGGCCTCCTTCTTAACACATCTTTGAGAAAGAGCGCAGACTTGAAAGTAAAGTTAATGCAACATTGCCTGTGTGAGAACTCAGCAGTGTTGCACAGCTTATGTGCGTCTGTAATAACAATAAGAGCAACTAGATGGAAACACAATGGAAGCACATTGCAAAGTTTCTATGGCAAAAACGTACAAGAAAAGTTTTTCTCCTCACAATTAGGGAGAAAAACTGCAACATTTCCATTCATCTGGAGCTGTGTGTGTGTCTCCTGAAAGAATGTAAGACCAATATTATCTTATTTTCTCCCCAACTCACTAACTAGCTTTTATTTGAGGTATGGTATATATATTTGTTTATCGTTATTTTATATTTTCTAAATCATTATCCACTTTTGCAATCTATTAAATGTGTTACTGTTGAATATACTATTCAATACCATTCTACATAATATGATGTAATTTACAACACTGCACAATACCATATGATTTCTGCTTTTACTGCTCTCTTTTTACAGTTTTAACCTTTAAGCTTATTTTGCCTACTAGATCCTTGTAAAGATGAAAGTTATTCACAAAGTGTCTTAGTCCTTAAAAGAGCTCCTAAGGTGACAAACTGTACGGAGTAGTGAGGAGGACTTTCAAGAGGCTTTAAGAGTTTCTCAAGCTGAGGAGAAAATAGAGAAATGTTCTTCAAACGCTACATCAAGAAAAATCTTTTTGACCCATAGTTGGGCAGAACAGGAAAAAATGATTTGTGCAGACATTTCAATCCATCTCTGACTTTTATAGTGCAAAGTGAGACATGCATGTTGAGCTTGTCTACATGTGTTTACCTCCACAGGTGCATCTAATCACTAATTAAGACTCTTTACCTGCTGATGTCACCGTCAGCATGTGAAGAAGCTGCTGCACAAGTTGGCATGAGATTTCAAACATCTTGTAGACTATATACTTTTAAAGTACGTCTTACAAATGATCACAGAGAAGCTAATTTCATAGTGTTTATAATTACACAATGTCTGATTCTATGATTCACTTTATTTCTCATTTTTTTGGGATTAACCAATCACAGCTTCTACAAAATGCCTCCTCACTAAGATAAAAGTTTCTGTCTCTTCCTTGCTCAGAGTTGCCCTGAGAATGTTCCTAAATCACTCTTAAGCTAAAAGTCCTTGTCGGGTTTTTTTTAAGCTAAGTTACTAACTCTCTGAGAGGATTCTCAGAGTGTTTGTGAATACGGGCCCTGTCCTATATCTTTTTGACTAGCAGATAAAGAAATAAATTTTTCATGGATTCATCATAACTAACAATCTATTTCCCAATAATCATTATAGTTACATCAAAGACGGCATCTTTAAACGCATACAATTAATTCCTGAAAAGAAATCCCCATGAAATCTACGAGTGTGTAAAAAGTCTGTAACAGAATTAGACAGTTTGGGTTAATGGGTTTACTGTGAGCTGATGTCAAACTGTACGTACAGTAAGAAAGGAACATAAGAAGCTACCGTCTCCACAAAACAGTTACTAAAGGACCCTGCCTGGTAATATCTAATAACTGCATCCATTCTGGAAGCTAAAACAGGTTCTGTGTTTATGAGGAAACATCGGAGATCTGTAACTGATATGATTCCTGTAAATCTCATCATCTGCATGCTGTAGCTCCAGTTTATACTTAGATGTCCTTTAGATAACGTAAAACACTGACCGCTTTCTTCTATATGTTAAACTCACATTGGACATACTGTATGTATTAATGCAAGTGTTTCACATGTAGCATGTGGGAGGGTTGACATTTTACATGCATATGAGCAGGAGAGCTCGTGAGAGATTCCTGTGTGCCTTTTTCCTGTACCTGAACCTGTGTGTGTGTGTGTGTGCGTGTGCGTGTGCGTGCATGTGTTTCACATGTGTTTCAGTGTGTGTGTGACTAATTTCCCTGTCTCATTGTTTCTGCTGGGGTTTAGTGTTCCATTTCCGCGACTGTCTCTTTCATTTCTGTTCCTTTTGTGTGTGTCTTGTCGGTGTCACCCTCACAGAGATCAAAGATCACAGAAGCAGAGACACAAGTGAGTGTGGCATACAGCTAGCCTTCAAAGCAACAACATTAAAAGCAACAGCAACATATGCAAATGCAGTGTCCTCCTGAGGGTTCAGACTAAACATGGCGCTTCCCAGTGAGAGTATCACAGAGTGTAGGACAAGAGGAGGAGGACTGAAAAAGACAGAGAAAACACTGCAAGTAGGCTTGGATTTAAACAGTTATTTTAGTGTTTATTTCTCATTGGATTTTGGTCAAGTTTATCCGAAGGTCTATCTTATGTTAGAGCTGTGCCTTTGTTATCCTTATAGCAGAGAAAAAAACGATACCATTGCTAACTTCTGATTTGGTTGGCAGCATAGAGGCCATTTCACGAAGGCTTGCTTCCCATTCTCTCTTCTTTGCCGTGTCCAGGCACAAACAACAATAGGCTGAACGTACTGTATCAGGGCCTGTGTCCACTAAAGCTGTTTTTTGCATTGGCAGCACACACAACCTGTTTCAGAGCACTTCTCACTGACGCTTATTGTTGCTAGGTTATGAAAGTTCATCTCCGCTTCCCTCTGTAATGAAAGTAAGGTCTTTTTTAGATAGCTCAGTGTGCTCAATATTTGCTTTTACTGCAGGAAATATCACCAAGAAAACATGAAAACTATATGAAGGTGTAGTGTCCTGGCATAAGCAGCCGCTCTAAACCTGAAAGTTGTACCCTAGCAAAGACGAGTCAGATTAGTTTCTTCTCTGCCATTGTTGCTAACAAAGCGGATGTCAGAAGTCCCACACCTTCTTGATTTTGATTGGTCAAGGAGGGAGAGGTGTAATTGACGAGCACAGAGGTGTTCCAACAGTTCAACTTTTTCAACTGTGAGTGCTGTGTGCGTGGCGATGAGAAACAGCTGAGGTCGACGCTGTTTTCTGTGTGCTTAAAACACTGAACTGCATTGGGTTTGTATTGAGAATGGACACCGCAAGAGCAAAACAACTGAGACTGCACAGTGGTTCCACACCTTTACCACACTTTATTAATTTACTTTATAAAGTTCATTTAACCTTTATTTAGCAAGGTGTGTCCCACTGAGATCAGAGATTTCTCTTCAAGGGCGACCCGGCCAAGACTAGCAGCAACACACAGTTTCAACAACAAAACACTTGAACTCATACAGTACACATTTCATAATAAGAAAAATTACAATAAAATCATCAACGTAAACAGTTGCATACAGAGAGTTTGGAATAAAGACTTTCCTTAGGATTAAAAACCATTCAGGGTCACTCAGTTTTTCAGTTTGAAATCCGACTGTAGATTGTTCCAAGCAGAAGATGCAGACAACCCAAAAGCTTTCTTTCCCAACTGAGTTCAGACTTGTGGATCAGCAAATTGCATGATGTCCTACATGCGAAGGTTGTTGATTATGTCCTTCAAGATCAAAAGAGAGGAAAGGTAGTCTGGAATCTCACCCAGAAAAGCTTTACAAGTAAAGATACCAATGTGCAAGCCAGGATACTAAAATCATCCCCAAAGAAGTTAGTATATACTGTAAAGTACAATGATGAGTATGAAATCCACAGTTTGTGATCAATCTCAGTGCACCATGATACAAACTGTCCAGCATATGAAGAGTCTGAGCAGAGGTATTCATGTAGAGTACATCACCATGATCAAGTACAGGTAAAAAGGTTTCTTTTTCACAAAAAATGAGCTACAGGACTTGTTTCTGCCCCTAAAATGAAAGCAGTGATTCTGGCTTTTAGGTAAACTTGAACACACACACAAAAAAGCAACAACTCTAGGGAGATTCAAGGTTATTCAGCCAATCAAAGTCATATTTTGAACATTACTGTCCATGCTGGCAATCATTTATTTATTTGAGAACTCTACCGATATTTTTGCCCTGAAGGCAAACATTGTTGTTTGTCTTGTCAGCTTACTGGTGCCTGTTTGCTGCCACTGACTGACTCCATTTAAACAGTTTTCTCATCCCTTGTGGTTTTATGTTGAACTGTGCATTGACCCATTAAACCATTGTGTCACCTGGTGTCACATTGGACAGACACAGGGCAAGGAAAAGCAAGGAAAAGCAAACAGAAAACCACTCACTCAAGCGTTTCACCTTTAGTAACTTTTGTATAGTTTTGAATGAATGTTGTGATTTTCATGCTTATTTTGTCAGATTAAGGAGAAGGATACACTGAGGAGAATGTTTGGCGTCTGACAGACCATTTTATTTAAATGCACAGCTGAAGAGAGACAGGTGGTATAGGGAGGAGAGAGTGGAATAGACATGCACCAAAGAGCGGAGGGTAGGAGTCAAGCCCAAGGTGATTTCTTTGTACATGGGGTGCCTGCTCTATAACAACCGAGCTAAACTGGCAACCCTGCTATCTGCTGTTTAAAGGCATAATTGCTGTGACTTTTGGATAAAGCGTACCAATTTTCTCAGACCATGAATGTTATGCTGCTGGCAAAAGGTCACAGTTTGACCCACATTCCACTCCATCCATTAACTTCACCCAATATACTTTCTGTAGCTGCTGTGACATTTATTGCTACTAAAGCCAATACCAGCAAATATTAGCAAGCTAGCCAAAGCATGCATTCAGTACATGCATAGCTGGCAGTCTTGCCTGGTACTGCACATTAACTTGAACATCAATGTTCAAATGGTTCTTAGAAATGTTGAATAGTGTGTGTATGTGATTTAAACAAAATGAACATTATTTAAATGCCTTTATGAGATTTGTGTGTGTTGGATTTGTTTGTGGAGTTCTGATCCTGTATAATGCAGGTGGCCTGAGCAGCATATGATGGCTGGGGAACAGCTCCTTATTCGTTTTGGCGTGTTGGTTGATTGGACAGAGCCTTCAAAATGCAGGCGTGTGCAGTCTTGCCCAGATAATCAACAGACTAGGAGGCTTTTCTATTTTTACCACAAGCCACACACAGATCTTTATAAGTAAAGATCTGTGTGTGGCTTGAGAATAGGTAAAGGTTTGAAATTAAAGCCTCAGTCATCTCATGCTGCACACGCTGGATCAGACCTGAGATGTTGGGATGTACCTTCAGAAAATGTGTGTTAATGTGGGAAGAAGTGAGTGAATCCTCTGCTTTTTTACCGATCCTCACACACCATCCACAAGCACTCAGCAATGAGCTAGAGGCCTGAGGCTACAAAGTATGGAGCTTGCATCTCCAGATCGTGACTCTGACAACCCTCTGGTTACCAGTTGTCATTTTAGAGACTGTTGTGCCATCCGGCCAGGGATTTGAACTGCCTGCCCTACCTTCCAGCCTGTGCTCTGCTTCTTTAACCTCTGTGCTACATAAAAACCAACTTGCCTGCTTTTTTCTTTCTTTCTATGAGCTACCATAATATATTAGGCTTAAACAAGCCTTGTATGTAAATGTAAAGAGAGCTATTGTGTGATTCTTCTCTCTAATAGAGGTTATAACCCTCCAGACCTTTGCTAATACTAAGCGGGTTCATTAAATGTTCATTTTTGTACAGTCTCTGCAACGTTTTAATCATGCTGATTTGCATACAAATGTCCACATCAGCATTCAGTGCTGGAGAGAGGCAGGGCGGCGTGCAGGGTTAATGGATGTTCTGGTTTATACAGTGAGTCATTTCTGTGTTGATGATACAGTAACTTGTACTTAATGAGAACATTAAAAGGTTTATACTCAGGGAAGATCACTTTATTATGCAAGATGCAATAAAACAACAGATTTTTAGGTATGTCTAATGTTGTTTCAAGTAAATATATCTGTGAACAACATGATGGTGGTATGCTAAGGCCACAAGCCTTTATCTTAACATTATTTTCTCAGTTCAACGTCCCCTCTTTTTAACAGTTCTATTAACATGTCATATTTATAACATTACACATTCTTGCCTTTGCAGCAACAATATGCAGCTCTTAAAAGTTAGTATAGTCTTTTCAGTCCGGTCATCTGTTTACTGCAGTATGGAACTTCGGCGGATGACCACAGTCATCTAGTTCACACACCAGCTGTCAGTTTTGAAAAAAAAAGTCAGTTAGCCCGTCTCTGTACTATTTGATACAGGGGCTGGGGCTAAGAGACGGAAGAAAATACTAACCAATGAAGCTTACAGCCTGTCCTAACAGCACGCAGTGCGAGCGACTGTCAGCGACACAATCAGCTTGATTCAATTGTTTCCTATTGGAGTGTCCTAACTGCCCGCTAGCAACGCAGTGCGCCGTTTTTACCCCGACGCCCCCGTTTCTACTTTCTTTTCCATCACTCGCGTTGAAGGACGAGGAACGAGGACGGAGGGGGCTCTACATGGCTCTGCCACTTGCTTTTCAAAATCAACAGAGCTTGTTAGCTTGTTGTACAAAGAGGAGATAGCAGTGCATAAATAATACCCACGTCCGTGATTGAAATGTTGAGCTTTGACTTGTGTCAACAACACCGGGCGAAAAACTTGTTTTCAGCTCTCCGCGAGCCTTTTATTGACGAGCCTCTGAGTGTTATTATTTGAGTCAGCAGCTTGACAATACAAAGCACCACACTTTGATTTGTCCACCTACAGTACAAAAGCACTATTGTCATATTGTTTACAAGGGGAAACTGAAATATTTAACAGATGCAGTGTGGACAGCGTGCGATCATGATGAGCGATGCAACGCGGTATATAACACTTGTGTGCTGTTGGGACACGGTGTTAGAAGAGAAAAAGAGAGAATGACTGAGCAAGAAGCTGCACAAAAAACAACATTCTGACGGCAGAACTGATAAATCTTTTCTAATTTGCCTCTAATTTACAGAGTACGCCGGACTTATAAGCTAACAAGTAAAAACGCTAAAGCTAAAGTCTCCAGCTCTTCTGTAGCTCTCAAAGCTAGCTATTACCCTGGTAGTTTGGTTCCTAATAAGAAGATGGATTGACATTATTAGTATTGTCTGCTCCTCTCTGATAGCTGGCTAATAACCCTTACGTTTTCTGAAACAGTTTATACTCGGACATGCCGGTGTTCTATAAACTGTATGGAGCAACACATCATCACATGTTCAGATCTTGGTTCTCCTAGAGGTCAGCAGAGTCTAAATAGTTTGCTATTAGTCATCAGAACATTTCTGCAAGTCAAATTTAACAAGATGTTACTTGATGGCAGAGATTTTCACATATTCTGGACTTCCATGAAATAAAAATAAGTGATTGGTGTTTTATGAGTTATCTAGTTTGACACAAAGTTTGTGATTGGAGGTAATACCATGGTTTACACACTGCTACCCCTGCATACAGATACCACTTGCAATTTCATTACAACACCTTATTTCTAGACCAATCATTTAAGTTTTCTCGTCATATTCACTTACAGAGACATAACATTCTGTCTTTTCCATTTCTGGAAAATGAAAGGAGAATAAGAACATTGTTTAGGTTCCTCCAGAAATCAATTAGCATTTTTATCTAAACATTTGATGTACTTTATTATTGTATTATAGTCCTTTAAGCCTACTGTAAGTACATCTTTTGTTTTGTTTTTATTGCTCTGAGAGTAAAGCAGTAGCATCCACAATCAGTCTACTGAAAGAGGCGGTCAAACTAATTGACCTTCTGCTTAGCATGAATACTCTGTTTGCCCCTCTGTGGAGTTATTATCTATTTAACCAAGGATAACAATTAAAAAGAGAAAAAGAGGAGCAAGAATTGGAGAGATTTCATTATTTTCTTAACAACTTTGCTCTTGGGGGCTTTAATTGTTATAGTAACTTGTGGCTGCTTGTGAGGTATTCAGAAAATTAACCCTCATTTTGGTATTACTTTATACTGTTGCAGTAGAAAATGACTTTGGGTAAATATCTAATGGCCTTTATCACTCTCATTATACCCATTATAAAAACTATAATTATTTCAATGTGTTTATTAGCAGATTCCCATTGTTTACTCTTTTATGTATTTTATCTCACATACATTTTTGGAACAAAAAACTTGCAGGCTCAGTTTTAATTTCATTCTCAAAAATTACAACTCAAGCTGATGGGGAAGGCATTAATTATCCAACACTTTAAACAGGTTAATAATTTGACCTTATGGTAGCACAATATTCAGTGTATTAGGGGTTCAAGCATCTAACAGAACAGTGCAAAAACAAGCCTTGGGGTCATATTGTTTTTGCAGACCTTCTGGTTTTACCAAATATTCCTATGAGCATAAAAGATATCGAAAACAATACTCATGCTTTTCATTGGGGCTGTGGCTCAGTTGATAGTCGGTCGTCTCTCAACCGGAAGGCTAGGGGTTCGATCCCCAGCTCCTTCAGCCACATGTCCGATGTGTCCTTGGGCAAGACACTTAACCCCAAGTTGCTCCCGCTGCAGTTGGTGGCATATGAATTTGTATGAATGGGATTAGCTAATAATGAAGTTTACTTTACCATCTGACATCATTGTGAATGGGTGTGAATGGGTAGGTGTGACCTGCGGTGTAAAAGCTCTTCAAGTAGTCCAAAGAAGAAAACTAGAAAAGCGCTATACAAGCTGAAGTCCATTTGCCATCTACCATTGTTACAATCAAACTGTTGACTAAGTTACAATCCAAGTAGGAATGGAAGAATGGAAGAATGGGTTTGTAGATGAGGTAGAACTTCTACAAATGGATTGCTTTCTGCAATAATGCACAGTTGTGTGTTTAAACAGATACATGGAAAGCAAGATCTTGTCAGATTATAACTGATGGGTCTTGGAATTGCATTGTGACCAGAGCCGCTGCCTCTTTAGCTTTGTCCCAAGACAGTTATTCTCACTATCACTACCCAGTCTACAAACTAAAGGTAAAACACTTCCGACTTGTGCCTTGCCTTTAAATTCTCTGTATACAATTGCAGCAAACTGTTTACACACATTCAAAAACTGCACCGCCTTCCTTGACTTCCCTGGAGCCACACCAGAAGTGCTTCTTAAGCAGAATTGATATGTCTTTTTTTATGTTTGGCGAAAATACAGGACTTGCTCTTAAACAGTTATTATACCATATTTCTAGCTTATTTGGCTCCTTTTGCCTTCTCCAATGGGATCTGATGATTAAAACCCTGATGTCTGCCAAGAGATTTGCTGTTATCACATTCTACTCTTGTGACCCACAACTGAAAATAAGAGACACGGCTTAGAGTATCAATACAATAAATAAAATGTAATCTATAATGTGAAATGATGACACGTTCACTGGGAAATGAATGATGAAAGTTATCACTCGAGCAGCTACTACTGCTTACCTACTGGTTCTTCTTAAAGATAGATTGTGAATCCCTAAGGCCTAGTATTGCACAATATTGCCACTGTCAAGTGAAACTCTAAACCCACTCATATTCTCCAAATGTGAGTAACGTGAAGTGGTGATTGGTGTCTACTGATGCCAGTAAGATGAGCTTCTTCTTTCACCCTTGTCTGTTTTCTTGTGCTCTTTCACCTGTAACACAATTTCGATCATCACTTACGAGTGTTCCACTGCTCTATCCTGCTTAAAAATCTCCCGTCCATGTCTCTGTTATCCGAACCAGGTCATTGATTTGATATTCTCTGTCTCCTTTCTCATCTTAGAAGTCATAAAAGCAGCCGAGTATTTTAGAGTTCACAGGCGATAAAGCTTTAACTTCTCCTTTATAGAGCCTCCTTCTCAGAAATGTCGTGTTATTCATGTTTTGATTTTTTTCCCTATTTTCCTTCAGACTTCCCTCTGAATCTTTCCCTCTCTGCAATCTCAGCGCTTAAGGCTGGAGGTCGACAAAGATAATCTGGGAAATTGAAGCCTTTACAATTTCTTTTTGAAGGTTTGAAAGATCTTGTAAACCGATCTGAGTACAACTCGATACTATTACTGAATACAAAGAAAATGTAACTTCCCGAAATTACATTGGAGCACGTTTGGCAGCCTGAAACTTTCATTAAAACAGGAACACTATATGGTAGTGTGTGGCGTGGCCATCACATGCACTATTTGTAGCTTTCAGTCATGTGACTGGCGTGGAGGCCTTGAGGGCGAGAAGGGTTCAGGAATGTGGCGGCCACCATTGAACACCGGGTGAAGCTGCAGCACAGGCTTGTTAATTTTCCATCTCTTCAAAACAATGCATGTTACATCAACTGGCAACCACAGAAAAACTTAGATATTAGGATCAAATGCAAGTTTTTGGAAACTTGCGACGCTCATACAGCAACCGCAACACTATTTCAATTTAACCACAGCAAAGTCCTTATAGAACTTCACTTCCATGATGTTTACATATATTTAGTAGAGAATCCCTCCCCTCACACCCCAACCAGGAGAAGTCTACAAAAGTACGGTCAGCATGATATTTTTGATGTGGTTGGGTCAATAATGCTGCCAGTTGGAAAGTGAAGGGCAAGAAATTCTTCATCATCAAAGCATCGGTGAGTGCTAATTAGCTTCCATTGGCTACTTAACGTTACCTAACGATTGTACCAGAATCACTGTCAGCTGTCACTTTCAGTCAGTGTTCTGGGTCATTAATGTTAGGCAAAAATATTGGGGTGCCAGATAGCCGAGTGGTTATGTTGCGTGCCCCATGTCCAGAGGCTGTAGTCCTCGCCACAGCCTCCGTGGGTTTGAATCTAACCACAGTCCTTTGCTGCAGGTCATCCCCCACTTTTTCTGTCCAACATTTCCTCTCTCTTCAGCTCTTCTGTCTTATAAAGACAAACGGCCCAAAAAATAAAAATAATGAAAAAGGCAGAAATATTTTTTCTCAAGTTAACACACATTTGTTCTTGTGTTCCCTCTAGGGACAGCAGAGCGTATAATAACATCAGTCCACAATTTTGTGAATTTTTCTTTTTACAGTTGTAGAAGTGTAACCCAGGCTTATTGTGTCTCCTTGTCGGTTAGTGCATCCAATTAAAACACGTAGATGGTAACTGAAACAATCATCTTCTCTGTAGTGTGCAGTAGTAGGAAGACTTTCATGCCTGCCGGCTGGGCGGTTCCACAAGTGTGTGACGTCATGTGAAAACTATGAATAGACATGGACATGTCAAGTCTGATCCGTTGTATACGTATCTGAGTGATGATGATGATGATGGTAAATCCCTATATTATGAATCAAAACTGGCCTGAAGGGGCTTTACAAGCTTCTTGTATGCTTGCCATCATGCTGTATACTTCTCCCAGGATTGACAGATATGCAATAGTTGTGAGAAAATATGAACAACAGTGCAATCACATGACAAAATTTGATAGTGATTGCAAACACGTATGAAGACTGAATCCACTGTTTTTTTGCTGTCTTCAGTGGGCCCACCATGTGAGGCCCTGTGTAGCCTGTTTTACTCATGGCTGAGCAGATCTGATGTCTGAATGAGAAGCATATTTACCTGAACTTTACAAAGCTTTCCCAAGATATCATTTGTCCTTTCTTGCTCCTCTCTACGGCACTGCCTCCCCACTCTCCTGGTCCAACCTCAGCAGTGCTTCTTTGAAGTCTTGTTTTTCCCACTGATCTTCACACACAACAGACCACTGGCTTCTACACACTGATAGATAATCTTCTTAGATACTTCTGTAACCTCTGCAAGATCAAGTGTCCCTAGAAAGAAGTTGGCTCTGTCACTCCCTGAGGAGTTTGGGGTCTAGCACTTCAAGGTTTCAGAAGGGGTCCACACTATTCTTGTACTTCTCCTTCATGATGTTTGAGGATATTTTTCCAACAGTTTTCTTCACTTTGATGTCACATGAGAGAGGCTTGTTAAGATGAGGACTTCTTACTTTTAAGAGCTTGTTACTAGCTACATGTGGTTCTACTCTTACACGGATTTCACATTTATATCATTTTGGTATACACCTACTCAGTGGTGGAGAAGCTGACTAGAAGATTGTCCCAGAACTACAAACAATACAACAGAAAATACTAGGATTGTCAAACAGTTAAAATGTTTAAAATCATGATTAATTGCTGAATTTCAATAGTTAATCTTGTTTAATTAAATGTTTTAATCACATGTCTTTTATTCCATTGTTTTGCATTTCAAAATGGGTTTTTCATGCTTTTATTTTGAAATGGTGTACTTTTTTAAGCTAAGGGTACTTAATTTCTGGTTTGGATAGAAACCAGCTTTTATTTTGAAAGAAAGTTATGAACTTCCGATAGATCGAAGGTTGCAACATAAACTTAACTACGTAAAAGGAAACCATTACGGTTGAAAACAGAAATGAAAATTGTGAAAAAGGTAACGTTAAAAAGTGAAATGTTTGATGCCACAAGGTGGATATTTTGACTCATCTACTGAGCTGCCCGGAGTTTTTCTTAATTGAAATGAGCCATTTAAAGCAGCAGTGGTGTCATTCTTTTCCATTACTGTGACTATAGGGGGATGCTGCAGTGGCTCATCTACGGTGCGCCTAAAGGGACAAAATAGCACGCAATTAACGTGATAAAAAAAGCATTAATTTCAGACCTTAATCGCTTCGCAATTAATGCCCTTAAAACACATTTTGGAATGTCGAACTGATCTGATAGGTATCAGCCGTATTTACAATATAGCAGGACGTGGTATTTCTTAGTACTTCACCTTTCACTGTGTCTAGTCCCCATGTGAACTTCGTTTAATGGACAATAAATAATCATCAGCTCAGTTGAAGTGAGTGTTTTTTTTCAGGGTGTGTGTTGATGAGAAGATCAGCTTGTGAAATGTCAACTTAAAACAACCAATCTAAAGCAGATGGTCCCCTTTTTTGGTTTACCTCCCCTTGTCCTTCTTCCTTAATCTGTGTCATCCCTGTTCTATCATGTTCCCATTCAAACTGTTTGAGGCGTGTTACCAAGAGCAGCCTCCCGGTGCTTGTGCAGGCAACAGGTCATTGTGTTTATTTGTTTTCCTCCTGCACGAGTTCCTCACCATACAGCATGGCGCTGAAGGTGTGATGCTGCAGACACATCAGTATGCAAATTGCTATTGGAAATATGCTAATATATTCATGTGTATTTAACTGAAGAGCTGCAAACAACGTTCATTATGGTCGAAGCTGTTGGTCTGTCTGTTGTCTAGGAATGGAATAAAAGACCAGCCTACTGTTCAGACTTTCATTGGTCTGGATATGTTGTTGCACACAGTCTTATAAATAGTCTCTAAGGGATGCTGGTGTATGTGTTTTGAGTGGACATTAAGTTCAAGCAAAAGAACACTCTCATCGTTTGCCAAAATGAGGATGGAAGGCTTCCTTGATTTCATTACAATGCAGATTTCCAGCTGTGGTCAACGGTCTCTGAGCATCTCAGAGGAGAGGCTGGATGGAGAAAAAGGAACATGAATAGAAAATGTATTCATTTATGCTTTGCCATGTTATGCCGAGGAGCTTGAAACCAAATCTTGTGCCATCATGAGCCATTAACGGAGCATCTCTCCTGTCCTGCTGCATCTCTAACCACAGAATCCAGCTAATGATGGAGATTCTCACAATCCTTTTCATGTGAGAGTTGGAATCAAAGAAAAACGAATCCATTGATGACTTGTGACATACTCGCTTTCAATTCAACGCTTGGACACACAACCAAACTAAGCACACATACACTAAGGGCCAGTAAATCACGTCGACAGCAAGCAAACGACGTTCCAATAGCCACACAAACCCCAGTGGGCCTCATATTAAATGCCCAAATTAACAGCTGAAGATAAACATGATTACAGCCTTGTTACAGCTGATGTTTCTATGACATCTGTGCTGGTTGAATGTTTAGAAAACTTACCCATTTTAATTAAGAAAGGCCTTGACTTAATGAGGAGTACTGTCACTTTGACTGAACAGTGGGAGCAGCGAGCTGTCTGCTTCTTGTCACCGTACCTAATGTGTTCACTGAACTTATCCTCTGTGATTGTGTTGTTGGTGCAGCAGCAATTATAGATAAAACAGAACTTGTTTTATAAGGCAGGCACTTACTTGTAACGTGAAAAATCTAAAACATGTAAAAGATAAATTTTAATGCGAGTATTAAAAATATTCTGAGTAAGAAAAATGTACTGTGTCCAGCAGTTGGTTATTGGTTGAACATCAAGCTGTTTATTTAGAACCCAGCTTGTGCTGTGACCCAGTGCTGCAGCAGAGCGCTGATCCGAAGCTGTGACACGAAGTGATCTTTCACTGTGAGGTTCAAGTGAAACATCTCTGTCTGCAGGGAGCAGGGCCTGTGAAATAGAAAAACAGAGGAGTTTGTGTTAACCTTGTTCAATGGCCTGCTGTGGTGGATCAAGCACCTATGATCTTACCAACCTTTTTACACGTACTAACAGTGAAGGGACCAAAGAACTGGATTTGATTTTTAACATGACCGTGTTTCCCTTTTGCTGTGAACTCTGATCAAATTCATCACTTGGAATGTGTGATGCTGTTAAGGTTTAACCTTAATGTGCATGCATTTCTAAATCAAGAGCAGTGTTATCTGTTTGTATGATGTGGTATGGTGGAAATAATAAAAGTCAGTTCAGTTAGAAAGTAAAAAAAAGTCTTCACAGGTTCAGCAACAAAAATTGTCTGGCTTAAGTATACCCTGCAGTTACTCGTGCTATAACTTTTTGGATTTAGTTTAATCATAGCAAATGGCTTGCTGCACCAGCACTGTTGAGGCTTGTACAGTATCAATGTCAGAACAGCATCATGCTAGTCAGTCCTTTCAGGATTTTGCAGGATTTCTTTTTGTTACTGCATAAACACGCCTGATTTTGTGGCCATTTTTTTAAACCAGTTGCAAAGCAAATTCCAACGTTTGTAGGCTTTTTGTGCAACATAATACACATCCACTATGGAAGATAGAAATTATTAAGCTTAACATTAGCCTCTCTGCACTAAACAGTTTGTGTCTGTCTGATAACAGCTCTGTTCAACTGAGCACTCAGGTTCACAAATACTCTAAATGTGTATATTACATTTTGTTACACTTTATCAGACTTCTTTTATTCTAAAGTGTAAAATATAACTCATAGTAAGCATGTCTTTGGTGAATGTGAATGTAATATTAACCTTGAGTCATTGACCGCAGGGCACTCCACTGGAGGGGGGTAATGTGTGTTCAAGGCAAAATGAGTCGAGCTAGAGTGATTTGATCGCCTGTCAGACAAAGTCAAGGCTCTATCGAGAGGTTTGGAGAAACTCTTGACTCTCTCCATTGCCTCAGGCACTCCTTTAAAGACCCACACTGAATATCACACAATAGACTTGAAGCAAACCTTTTCATCCCTCCATAAGCAGAACTCCATCATCTCTTAAAAATGACCTTGTCAGGTTAAAGCGATTGGCCCCCGATGGAGTGTCCTCTATTAAGTGTTAACATCAGACCGTCAATCCTCCTCCAGGGTCTATTGAGTGTGTATAAAACTGTCAGAGAGAATTTGTTGACTCTTTGCTTCCCGCTCTCTGACCCTGGGCTTGTTTACTGCAGCTTCCTCTATTTCATTGTTGCTAACTCACAACTTTTTTTCAAATCAGTTTTGATGGGTCATTTCACCTAAATATGACAAAAAACAAGCCCACACACATATTGTCATTTTCAGTGACAACCATAGTTTTTGTTTATTTTACTAAAGCTTTGCAGTATTGGCTTCTGATCTTTGATAGAATTAACGTATCCAGGTGCGCTGCCAGGAACTGGCTGAGATATCTGAGATATTTTTTCATGTGCCCCATGAAAAGATCTCTCATTGGGCCCCACCACTAGAAACACTACGGCTGTCTGAATGTTAATTTTTTTGCCAAAGAAAAAAAAGGGAAATACAATGAAAGTTAGGGTGTTGATCACACTGTGAAGGCCATAAGTTTATATACTTTTCAGGCCCCTTTCAGTCATGGGTCGTTAGAAACATCCTTACTTTTCTCCCCTGAATGCATCCTCCAAGTATTGGATGTTATCCTCAGTCTGTAATAGCTCATTCTTCTGAACCCCATAAGTATGCTCAACACTACAGCGCCCAGCTGCATTACAAAATTTAGTATTTGTGAAAAAAATTAGGTTATATATTTTGTGAATTTCTTTCTTTCTTCCATACAAGATTTATTTGGCCTTTGACTTCATTTAATACTTTAACATTGGAGATAAAACCAGGAAATACAGGGAGAGAAAAGGGTTTGTCATGCAACAGCAGTCCCTGAGTGGACACAAACTGGTGCTGCCGCAGTCACACATTACGCATCTCAACTACCACATCACCCAATGCCCCAGTGACCATTTTTAAAAAGATTTAGCAAAAGCCCAAATACATCAAGTTTAAATGGCAAAGGTGTCTGACCGCAGTGGGAAGAATGACTCTTGTGTATCAGGAGCTGAAAAAGAAACTACTGTGACAATGGAAGAGAGTAAAAATGTAGAGGGACATCAGGGTAGAATGATCGGTTATCAAATGTTGACCTCTGTCTTAAAAGCCCTTAACAGTATCATCACCCATAATCCTTACAAATAACTGAAACGATTTTGACCAAAACCATGATCTCTCCATAACAAACCGGTCTGGCACAATTACTACATTTATTAGACATAGACCCAGGAGTATGATATACTGATAATTATCTCAGGGTAACCCTGTGGTTTCTAAAGTAAAGTGCAAACACACAGACATGCTACATATAAAATAATAAAGGGGCATAGCAATGCATTATTTTCCGTGCTTCTTGTCTATTTTGGAACTGAATGCAATCCTTAGTAAAGTAGATTTTACAGCCTTTTGTTGGACACTCACAGTCGTAGATGGCGTTTCCCCCCACTTCTGTGATACTGTTTCCTAAATCTCAGTTTAAGTTCTTGCAGTATTAACTCTCCTCTTCATGATATATCCGCCAACTGTTTCAGGTAGATCCAACCTCATTTGCTATGGTCTGAAAACTTCCAATCTTGCCTGTTCCCCATCCAGAACAGAATAAAAAAAAAACAAGCCACAGTCACCATATTTGCTCAATCAGAACCTTAATTATATTTTCTTCAGGTTGTGAACATTTAGCTTTGAGTCAACATACAATTTTTGTGAGGCATTATTATTTTGGTCTCTGCATCTCATCTTCAACCTTTGTGTCTTGGTGCATGGAAACAGCACCAGCACTTCTTTTCATTTTTCTTCTTCATATGACACTGTGGCAAGCTGCCCATGAACGCCAAACCTTGACCCTTTGACTCCTCTGTCACTGGCAGCTTCCATCTCCTCTTGGATGTGTGACTAGTTTGACTTGATAGTGTTGACATATGTCAGTTCATCTTCCAAGAAGGCTTCAACCAATGCAACGTATGTGAAGAAATTTCAGCTTTGACAATTCTGACACTTTTGCATGAAGGCCTCCCAGGCTCTTTAACTAACACTGACCCAGCGCTAACCTTTGTCCATGTCTACCAAGATATGTTTCACCTTTGAGAATGTAGCTGGTCTCCAAAGCCAAATAACAGCAGGTCTTTATCCCATATTTGTCAAGCATGGATGGGTTGTATGGTTTGAGGCTTCACTTGCCTCTAAAACCAACTAGTTGCTCATTAAATTAATGTCTGTGCTGGGAATGGGACACTTTGAAAGCTGAACTACTGGCATAGTCTACATATCTCTGAGAGGGACGAAGCCGGTGTTGCCAATGTTGCCCCCTTTGTTGCTCTGTTGTAAGGTTAGGAATTGATGGACCGTTGATGCTGGGAACTAGGTATGCATGCTGACCGTGGTTAAGGTAATATTTATCCTTATTAACCTTCTGACCATGAGCCATATCTGGTTGTAGGAGTTAAAAGGACAATAGATTTATGAATGACATGGGAAACTCTTTGGTGGAGATAATTACAGGATAGAGAGAGGAGCACCAAGAGTAGTAAAAGTTCAAAGGTGACATTTGAAATCTTGGCCAGCCTGATTATCTCAGAACTGTATGTGTTGGAGTCTTGTTATGTTCATACTTGAACTGTTTTCTACTCAGAGGAAATCAATGGGTCATGATTATGAAATGAAACTATTTGAAAGCTGGTGATGACTGCAAGTGTTCACCTTTTTGTTCCCCCCCCCCCCCCCCCCTTGCTGATTCATTTTTTCCACAATATGTTTTTTTCCCCTTATGCTCTCACTCTAGCTCCAGCTGCTTTGTTATGATCTATTTTATGATTTTGCCAACCTACAATGCTTTGAGCTCTACTACCTGGCTCAGTCGCCTCCACCTTGTCACACTTGGTGTTGTGTCAGTGCTTTGATGCAAAGTTCTGAAGGCCCGGCATTGTTAGTGAGTTCATAAAACCTCTGAAACATGATCTACACATTGTCAGTATCTCAATCGTCATTTACAATTTCTATCAAAACTAAAGCAATGTTTGCTCTTGTTAATCTGCTAGCCAATGTTACCATGAAGAAGAAAAAAAATCAGAGAAAATCTAAGAAAATCAGAGTTTATGTTACTCGATCGGACTTTGTCGAGCAGGGCGAATAACCAGCATCTTCGATTTGAATTTCAGTTAAGCAGCGGGATCTTATTAGACCTTCCCTGTTTTATGATAGTCAGCTAGACTTGTGATACCAAGACCTCTGAAATAAATCAGAGTATCATCTGCAGAGAGGTAGAACTTACTTCCGTGCTTAACAATAAAAAACCAATAGTAATTGCCAAAGCACAGAGCCATGAACAGAGCCCTGAGGTATTCCATATTATACATGAGAAATGTCTTCATGTAATGTATGCACAAGTCCTTTAAAAGTCATATCCCCATTACTATGTTACTATATGTATTTTCAGAGTTATTCTATGGGCAGCATCCATTGGTCATTTTCTGCAGGGAAAAAAGTCTGTGAAATGTTTAATCACCCCTCCACCCCCTTTTGGGTTCCAGCAGGATTTTTGAATATGAATATCTGAAAACCTTAAAACGGCTGCCCGCTCCATACAAACCAGAAGTATGTGTGAAATTATGTTTTATAAAGTGATAGAACTGACCTTAGAAATTACTTGAAAAAATGGCACACACATTTTCGCACAGCTGTTTCTGACTCATACATGGAGCGGTTCATCTCGTGTCAGTGTGTACTCACACAGGTGAACACACAATCACACGTTAGGAGGCTAATGGACATGAACTCCGGTCTCAACTGGCTCCTGTGGGATGTTTTTCACACAGTAATTGAGCTATATTCAGCTTTATCCATTTTCTCGAGTTCTTTCTGTTGGTTGCAGGTGTAAGGGAATAAATTAAAGACAAAAGAGAGACAGATGGCAGAAATACAGAGCTACAGTGAACCGATTGGTGATTGACTTTCAGTAACAGAAGTAAGTAGAAGGACTGTGAAGACATACGATAAAAAGAGGAAAATGAAGACAGAAGACATACAGAAAACTAAACATTTACATAATTTTTAATTACAGCCCTTGGTATCAGCTGTCATCTTCACATTTGTTATTCTGCCAGTGCAAAAGCTGATATTATTCTACAATTGCCTGGGCTATCAAATAGATTTGTTAGGCCTCCTACTGATTCTGTCTCTTTTTATTAGAGCACAATCTACATTATAATTCCAGTCTGCACATCAGTGATACTCTTCCTCGCCGGGGGGGTGAGAGAAGAGACTGTAGAGGTGTTGAATGATGACTCAAAAGCCGTCAGCTGCTGTCAGACCTTTAGAACCAAAATCTTGTTTTTCTCCCTCTGAATCATCCCTGTCATGTTTACACTCTCCCTGCGTGCCTTTGTGTTGCTTCTCTATCAAGAGATGTGATGTTTGGGTATTGAATTTTCTTCTGCACCTTTTCCCCTTTCTGTTTTCGAAGTGGTGCAATCTTGAGAAAATGTTTCCATTCAACATGTTTTGCCTTCGCTCTTTAGATCTCTTTCACCTCTCACAGTCGTATAAATATAGGTGATAGTCAAGATATTACAGTGAATGGGAGGCAAGCGTGTTTCTGACACCGATGGACCTTGACTCTTCCTGGTTTTCACAGATCGCACAGTGCAACGGTCCTTAAAAAGTGTTCCTCTTTCGTTTCTCTCATGTGATATCCAATCAAAACATTTCAATAAATACTCATAATAACAGTTTTGTTCCAAATAAATTCAGAGAATCACTTTTCAGATACTTCTATGAACCTATAACACCCATGTTTTGGAAATCCAGCTCTTTTTCTTCATCTCTAATATTAATATTCTGTGTTGTTGTCATGACACTGTGTCTCCATGGAAACAATTAAGATTCCATCTTAAAACCCTGGTTTGGCTGTGACAATGGATGGTGGATGAAACATTCACACAGCTATTTCTTATGACGTTTTTTACATACGCACTTCTGGAAATTTGTAGAGAATTTCAGGAGGACTGCCCCTGACAACCTCCTGATGTAGTAGTTCATGATGTACCTCACAGTGGGAGACTTCCTGCCTGTCAGATGGGGGGGGGGGCAAGACATGATATAAAAAGAACGACAGGGAAGTGGTGGACAAAGCAACAGAGTCCACTATATAGTGCTTTAATAAGAATATTTTCCTTTATATCATTGCTTTGTGTAGTTCAACAGAATCACAATATCAACAAAAGAGCGGAGAACACACTGGCCAACAGAAAGCATAATCAAGATTGCACTGGTCACGTCCAAAGTAATGTATGGGACTAAACGTGCACCTACCCCCCTCCCACTCACTCATGGTAACATCTTTTGATTATATCCTACTTCATATTCAAAATAAGCTCACTCAGATCTCACACGGAAAATCTACGAGGGGGGTGGGAGGAGTAACTCAGGTTTGGTGAGGGAGTTTTTCAGGAGTTTTTTGTTAGTGTGAAAGCAGCGTTAGATTCCAAACCCAGCATCGTGTCTGCACCTCTTTGGACCCAACCTCACTGAATCCGCCTTGAACTGCTGAGAGATGTGCTTGCTTTGGAGGGTTTACCATACTCACCAACATACCAACACAGATCATTCTGTAAGAAGGATAATTTTTCTGGTGTGCTACCTTTCACTGAATATCTACCCAACCGGGAACCCCGAATTTTCGCACACATATCTTCAGTGTTTTTTTGATTATTTAGTCTAAGTACAACTCCATGTGACACTGAGGATAAACTGTTTCTCCTCTCCACTCCTGTCCTCTTTCTGTTTATCATCTACCAATATGATATCTCCACTCTTTCATTAAAAAAGAATTACCATTTGGTCATACGTAGTTAACGCTTGCTAATTGATGCAGGGAAGTCTTTTTAGAATCAAGCATTAATCATTTGAATCACTGCAGTGTTTCAAGTTAAGTACTCCTTATCCTCATGTAGGCGTTGTTGATGAGTGTATCCATTTGGGCTCTTCTAGGAGTAGGTAGATCTTTATATTCTGTCCAGCAGCTGACTGATTGATTGATCTTTTCTTGTTTGCACTCTGGAAGGTCATTTCCTGTATTATCCTAGAGTGGAGAAGTATTATCAATCCTCGGTCTGTCCAGGAAATAACAGGGTGCAGCAGGATACAGCCATGACAGTGAAACTGATTAAAACTCAAGTCAACCTGTAGGTCTACCAGATAAACATGAATATTAATGAGCTTACTGAGAGGCTAGGGCAACTCATTAGCAAACCTAGTAGAAACCTGCTGCTATATCTCCTTCCCCCAACAGTTCAGTCTTGAGTGCCCCCTGAAGCCCTGATGGATAAGATGCAGCAATAATCACTTTGTCCAGGATCATCTCCTAAAATGAGCTGGGTATTACCTTTCCCCCTTCACTAGATCCTCATTCAGCTGAGATAGTCCTTCCAACCATAGTGTTGAGGGACTTACCTCTGAATGCACATTCTTATCTCTGCACTCACAGGAAGTTGTGTAAGTCCTCTAGTAGGGTTTATTTTTCCCGCAATTGCTTTTTCACATCCCCTTAATCCTCATAAGACATGCGGATTAGTGCATTGATCCTTGTAATCGATAGTAGAGTGCTATTAATCAAACCTGCATTGCAGTATCTGTCCCAAGCTGTATATTCCTGAGTGTTTGTTGGTGTGTGTGTACGTGTGTGTGTGTGGCTCTTTGAGTGGATGTGATTATCCGTCTGTCAGGGATGCAAATCCAGTTGCAGAGAGGAGTGAGATAAATACTCCAGAGCCAGATTTTTTTTTAAAGCATAAAGGGGTTCAAAGATGTGATGTTTCACCTGCAGATCCAGCAGAAAAGTTGGTAAAATGAGGAAAGAAAAGGCAAGAAAAAGAGAGATTAGAAGGCTTTTTATAGCGGCCTGCTGTATGTAAGTCAACAAAGCATTGGAAAAGATCTGCTGAGAGAAGGAAACTGGAAGTACAGATAAAGCTTTTTTTTCCAATCCCAGTTTGTCGTAGCAAAAAAGTTATTTTTTCTGCCGTGACCACAGTTTTCTAATTAGAAACCTCTACCTTACCCTTATATAGCTTGATGTAAATTTTGCATCTGCTGCATGATATGTCTCCATTGAAGTGAAAAAGACAACAAACTATAGGTTAAACATGAATGAAAGACTTTATTTCGAAAAAAATAAAATAAAATAGGATAATAATAAAAACAAAGAAAACCAAAGTAACTGTGTCAGAAAAGGAGTAGGTAGAAGTCAAACTTATATATCCCTAGCCCTCTCTCTTTCTTCTATAAAGGCCCTGACACACCAAGGAGATCGTCGCCAGCCCTAGTTTTTGCGGTGTGTCCGGCTCCGTCGCTACCCGTCTGCCTTTTTTAAGCTGTTTCGACATGTTGAATCGGCGTCTGTTGGCGTCAGAGGTTTAACTTAACTCCAGCTCTTGACACAGGTCCGGGAAGGCGCCCTGAGCCTGACGCTGCAGTATCCACGCTTTCACCGATTTAGTGCGGTTTCTCCTTATTTGTCGCATCCGTCTCTTCTTTGCTTTTTCCACTAAAAGACCAAGGGCTGACAACGCCAGTGCCATTTTCAACTTTTTATCAGACATTATCCTTGATTAGAAGTACTTATATTACGAGTGGTTACGGTGACCGAGAGCGGTGTGAAAATACCACCGCCTGCTGGCATGGAGAGTTATATCCTCTCACGCACGCGCAGAACGTACGTGGTGGTTGACGCTCTGCTGTCGTCTTTGTGGTGTGTTCAAGTGCAATTTTTTGGCCAAGACAAAGGCGTCGTGAGGCAATGTGAGGCAACGCCTTCGTCACCACTAGTTCTTTGCTGTCTACTTGGTGTGTCGGTGCCTTTAGTTTATATATTATTCCAACAAATCTCACATTTATTTACAACTTATATACAAATGTATTCCCAGTTTATATAAACACCAATCCCAGTGTATTTACAATCCAAATATCCACCCAGTGTTACAAAATATATAGTAATACCCCTAAAACAGCTTTCCTCTTCCATAAACCTGCCAAAAATATCTTTTTTTTTTTGTATTGATTTATATTTGTTTTTGATTTGCTTTTGTTGTTTTTGTACTTTCACCATTAATTATTTCCGTCATGGGACACCTATTTCAGCATTTCAGCCTCTGCAACGGTTCATTTCAGCTACTGTCTCTTTAAGGCCCCCCCCCCCTCCCTACGTGCCCACTGTCCTATAATTTACCAGCTCTGATTGCAGTGGCAGGGAAATTTGGCCCATAAGGCTGTACAGAGCTATTGTTACATTAGCGTGCTCACTATAACAAACCTTGCAGGCTAATGTTGGCCTGATGATGGTACTAAATCAATTGTGATGGTACCACAAAAGTTATTAGAGTTAACACTGGGAATGACATTAAAGTCAGTACCAAATCATATGCCAATCAGTCTGATTGGATATTTCCTTCTGGATATTCTTGATTTTATTTTTAATATTTACTCATTAAAATGTCAGTTTTATTGATCTGACTCCCTCTGACACTAACTTGAAGCAATCTGAATCCCTTTTTTATCATGCTGTTTAACTGCCTGTTCCCCTGCTTGTTGGCCTGCCTGACAGCCTGTTATTATTCCAGCAGCAGCAGCTTGTATCTATGAGGGTGTTTATCAGCCTTCAGTTTGGCTTCACTTAGTTTGTTGCTGACTGGATGACTGATATCACAGATGTAGTCTGTGTCTTTTTCTTCAAAATCTTTTTATTACATTTTTGCAGACAGTACAGCATAATGTCAAATAAAAGTACGTCATATAAAATAAATACATACAAAATAAATAAAAAGAGGGGGGGGGGGGGTCTCTCTCCAGCAATTAACTCTGCTTAAGCTGTGTGTATAGTCTGTCTCTTTTTATTTCACAGAAAGGACTCTTATCCTACCTGCATGCTGGTATAAGGTCAGCGTGGATCCATCATTAGTCTTGTCAGCCAGCAGGTGTTAATGCCTGTAAGCATATGGAAACAACATGGCATCGATACACAGTACAGACCTTGATGTAACTCTGACGACGTAACACTGCTCGTAGGGATCAGCAACACCTCTGATATATTATGGTCATTTGTCTTCGCTCAGCAAACATTTTCAGTGATGAGTCACATGCTTTGCTGTTTCTCCGTGTGGAATCTATAAAAGGTATAATAAGCTACTTCAGGTGTAGATATCCAGTAGATGATGCACGTCACCAGTCTCTCATACATAAACAAAGCTGTCCCTTCACTGCACCGCTTCCCCTACTGACATAAACCCCACACGGAAAAGGAAGTCTTTCCTGGAAGTCGTTAAATGCTGCCACAAAGGCAGCCTGTCAACCATGATAGATCAAAAGTGTGGCTCACAAACCCAATGATGATGTCAACGATGTGATATCTTTTATACTCTCTGCAGATTTTACACACTATGTGCAACTGAAAAATGCAGTTTACCATCCATCCATTATCCATACCCCTTTACCCATTCGGGGTCGCGCTGGAGCTGATCCCAGCCGTCATTTGATAAGAGCCAGAGGACACCCTGGACTGTTCGCCCGCAAATCACAGGGCTGACATATAGAGACAGACAACCAGTCAATCTCACAATCACACCTAGGGCAATTCAGAGTCAGCAATTTACCTAATGAGTTTGTTTTTGGACTGTGGGAGGAAGCCGGAGAACCCTGAGAGAACCCATGTAGAACATGCAAACTCCACACAGAGAGGATCCTGTCAGATAGGGATTCGAACCGGGAACGTCCTTGCTGTGAGGCAACAGCGCTAACCACTGCACCACTGTGCAGCCCCAGAAATGCACCTTCTGTAACATTTTCAGATTTTAACAAAGGAATTGAATTGCTGCTGCCTTGCAACTCCAGCTGCTTTTGGGTTGGGATAACATGCAGGGTATCTGTTTGATTTCGGCCTGAAATACTCTGTGTATTTTTTGGCAGATATATCAGAATGTGAACTCATGGAGGGCCTACTGTCATTACCATCTCATTTCCTTGCCAATACCTTCCCATTTCTCCCTTGTGATGACATTTGGTAAAGCGGCAAATGAGGTTTATCCTATTCCCCCAGTGGGCAGGTGCATTGTGTGTGTGTGTGTGTGTGTGTGTGTGTGTGTGTGTGTGTGTGTGTGTGTGTGTGTTGAAGTGTGTGTTCGAATAAAGAGTGTGAGAGTTTTTAAATGCGAGGGTGAAATCGAATATTTCTGTCCACATTTGTCTCAATGTATTCAAATCTTTACAGCTTTATCTTTGTCCGTGTGTGTGCATCTTTTAGAACGCTTGTGTCTTAATATGTGTGTGTGCTCCTGCTACTATCTCATACACCTTTCGGTGTGTGTGTGTGCGTGTGTGTGTGCATGTGTGTTTGTGTGTTTGTCTGATTGAGCTCAGTGATGGGAACAGAGTGAAGGGCTGCTGCTGTATGGGAGTTCGAAACAGGAGAAGGAAGAGGATTGATTTGGAGCTTTAAATAACACATTCCCCTCTCCTCCAGCTGAGTCCAGCAGACACATATCTGCCCCACACGTCACTCAACTCAGGCGGTCTCATAGGCAACCACTAACAGAGTGTGTGTCACATGTCTGTGTGTGTCTGTGTGTGTGCAGCCATGGCAGCAAGTTTGTGAAACAGGAGCAAGAAGAACGATCACCAAAGTAAATGTATTGCCTGCTCATTCCTTATCCTCTAAGTTGTGTCGTTGGCTAGAGCAACAGTATTAATAACTTGTGCTGATAAATGGCTGCGTTCCCTCCTCAGAGCGGAACATTTGTCCTCTAAAAGATTAGGAGCAGCGGTGAAAGATGCTGCACGGGAGCTTTCCTTTCTGTATGGGAGAACGGTTCACTCTGTCTCTTGGTAGCTTTCTGCTTGTCAAGCTTTGTGAGAGGTTATGTGTGAGAATACATATGTGACAGGACATTGTTTGGCTACACACACATGCACTCACAATCTCATGTGGAAGGTATGGCTGCAGTTTCAGAATAAGCAGACATATCAGCAAGGAGCAATGAACAACAAGCAGGTTATTGGTAAAGACATCCTGACAGGCTCATCCATGTACTTCTTACAAGGCTTTTTACGTGAGAAACAAATACTTGACACACAATATTAATCTGGAAATGATTTAAAAACATTATGGATTTATTTTCAGGTAGTTGGAACTGTGTCCATAGTAACCGTGAACTGTGTAGGCAGCTAAAATTAGCCTATGAATGGGTTAAAATCCCATACTCAATATAAGATGGTTTAAAAAAGAAGCCAATCCACCATCTTTTCTTGTCCTGACTTTTTCCTCTGACATGTTACCCAGGGACTGCATGATGACGCAGTGCTTAATGCTAAATCCTTGGACATACAGTACAGGAGCTTTTCTGTGTGTAGTCCGCATGTTCTCCCTGTCCATGCGTCTCGGTGCTCTGGCTTCCTCCCACAGTCCGAAGACATGCTTAAGGGTTAAATTGTCACACAACATTGCCCATAGATGTGTGTCTTGATTGCTTGATTGATTTAACCATACACCAAACTTCTTCCTGAAAATTTCCGAATGAGCTGCATCCGTAACACATACAGCAAAAAATGTCACCCCAACTTAACCAGTGAGTTGATGTGTGAGGGGAACAGGTAGAAGTCAGAGAAATTCACTGTGGGCGAGCAGGAGGACATGATGACATGTATACTTTGCAACCAGTGAGCGACCAGTGCAATCATTGTGCATGTTGTGAAGCAGCTTGATACTCGTTTCTGCTGACCAGTATGTTTTTCACTCTTTCGTTGGCACTGTGAATACATCCAATGACACAGCATTGATGAAAAAGCAACTGTCATTAGCTCTGCGTTGCCAGCCATCTTGGACTACTTGAAAATATTATGACCGCAGCATCCTTCGCACATCATTGCCCACCTCCTGAGAGTCCCCACTCTCCCTGTCCCACAGGGAAAACTTTACATTGTGAAGACATGTGCGACTGACAACTTTGGAAGACTTCATGGGCAGGCAGTCCTGAATTTTTCCAGAAATTTTCTAGAAGTTTTCATGTGTGAAAAAACAGCTGATGTCAGCCCTGTGATTGACTGGTGACATTTCATTGGATGTATGGGCTAACCAGCCTCTCACCTGGGATTGGCTTAAGCCCCCCCGTGACGATGCTCGAGACAAGCACAATGGATGGATGAGTGTAACTCAGGTGGAAAGCTAAAACACAAGATGAATAGGTTGCATGAATCTCTGTGGCACTTGATTCAGGATTTCTGCTCTATCACTGTCAGAGTCTGACAATGTTAAGCTGATTATCAGTCTTCAAACACTGTCACAGACCGTAGAAAGCACTTATTGACCATTAGGAATCGGGTACTCAACCAAGCGGTGTTATAAACACGTATAATGAAATAAATAAGCCCACACACTCTCAAACACATATCATCAGGGTAAAAAGTATTGAGGCTGAACTGAATCCAGAGATAGAGGAGACAACAACAACAACAGTGTCATGGTGATTTCTGCTAAATTGATCCAGGGACGACTTCAGTAAGAAGATGAAAGCAGCAGAAGTTACAAGCTTGCACCCCTATTTGAAACTCCTCTGTTCCTCTCTTTCTGTTTATCTGGACTACATTTGCATCTTATCTGGCCTTTCCATTTGCCACAGCTGAATAGCTGATGTGTTGCACTGAGCATAATCCATAAGTGAGCTACTGGTGGCTCTGATTTAACTTCCTTAGATTTAACTTAGCATTTAGCTGCTATTACTTTCTCACAGCCAGCATGAAGGGAGCTCTGCAATATATATTTGTTGTTTTCTCCAAGCTATCCCTCCACCTCCCTCCCTTTTCCTCCGCCTTTTCTTTGCCTGCAGAAAATCAAATTTGCTAAAAAGTTTCTAGTTTCTGAACATAACCTGTTTTACTATTTCAGGTTCCTGGGAGCTTATTTTCTTATCCTCCATTTTCTCAGTTTTTGCTGACTTACAGTTCTTACTGTTTTTTAACCAGAATGAATGGTTATTTTATTCCCCTGGGTAGTGATGCATGGCAAGTTTTAACAGCAGTTTGAAATAGTTGATAACAGGAAATTATCAGCGATGCATACACATAAAGTTCTAAGAGACATGCATTGCTTCTCAAAGGCTTTTTCTTTTTTATTTTAGTAAGTAAATTGCTCCAGTAATGGTACTTCTCTGTAGACTCTGTGGTGCACAGGGTTGTCAGAGTTTAATTGGCAGTGTGTTTTCCCCGAGCTGGGTGACTTTGGCTGCAGCAGCAGAAGTAAACTTTCCAAGTACACTTTTCTGTCAGGTGAGATAACTGCTCTCTGGTGACCATTTAGCATCCTGCACCTGTGAGACAATGTGGAGCTTATTGTCACCTCATTAGTTCCCTTATCCATGTATCCACTGATCAATTCCAATATCTGCCATTGCTGAGTCTATGTCCCTTTAGTCACCAGAAACTTTATCCATCACCTTCTTTAAGAGCTTTTCGAAGTTGTCCAGAGGGGATGTTTGCTCCTGCTCCTTTTTAGCGTGTGGGAAAAGCATCTTGAGACCGAGTGCCGGTGGAACTGATTAACTTTATAGCCTGTCAGAGAGAGTGAGACAGCCACCCTGAGGCCCATGGGTTCACACACTTGTATTTACTGCTTATGACCATATGTGAGGGTTGGAGTGGGGATTGGTGGGTAAACTCTGCCCTTTGATGAAGCTATATTAACACAATCTGATGCAAGCCCTCCAGCCCATGCATGTAACTGTAGGTCAGCAGATTTCTGTCTTTTACACAGTTTCTTAAAATAGAAAATACTTTATCGCCCACTTTTTGCATGCAAAATGTTGTCTTTGACTTGCATGTCTGAATACATTTACACCAAGTGACACATAAGTGTTACTTAGGTGCCTTAGGCCCTGTGTCCACCTTGCGTTTTTTTCTCAGCGGCAGCATCTTTTTTCAGTTGTTTTCAATGGGTAGAGAGCATTTGCAGCAGAAAGCGGCCGCCTGGATGAAAGCGCAGAGTCAAGCGTCTTTTGAACAAGCGCCTGCCGTTTTTGTGCGGCCGCTCCGAGCGCTCAAGTTGAAAATCTTTCAACTTTTTAGAAAGGCTCTGTTGACGTCACCGGCGCTCTTTTCAAAATGTATGATATTCTCCGTATTTTAGCCTCCTACGGATCGTATCTTGTACCCACACCTCTTTGCTCCGTGTCTGCTGGGGTAAAAAACCATCTCAAATATAAAACATGCAGTAAAAAGTCACGGAGCCGTCTCGGTCATACAGCGGGTGTTGTCATAGAGACAGAACGGACGTGCAGCGCTTTTCTGCCCAGAAAAAACGCTAGGTGGACACAGGGCCTTAATCTGGATTACAGCTGTGCTTTTTTCTTATTGTGTGCATGCTAGCTACATGTCCAACATTTAATTTTGCCTTAGTGTGATTTAGGATGCGATACAATATGATGCACCTTATTGTAGAGCATATATAGCACCCAAAAAATCCATCCTTAACTGACCCGAGCCCATGCACATTTTTCTTTGGTCCCAGACAGGCTATCTCATTAACTGTATCCTGCCTGGACCGACCCGCCTTTAGGCAGAGTCTGGCCGTGCTTGCACTGAGAATCTAACCTCTACCTTATCATCCCCTTGGGGAAATTTGTCTTGGACACCAAGTGCTGCAAACATTCAGCTGCTTCCACAGTAGAATCAATAAATAAAAACAATCCATAATCAACATGTACCAGTAAACAGAAAAGCACATCCCAATGCAAACCAAAAAATCGCAAAACATACTGCACATATTAAACAAGATCTGCATAAAGTAACATAAAGAGAAAAGATGAAAAAGACAAGAGAACATAAGAACATCATGATGCTATTGCACAACCCACACAGCCTTAAGAAACATTATTCAGAGTTTTGATTGAGGTGAGTCAAAACAGATTTTTTGAAACAGTTCAGTTTGCATTGAGGGACTCTGTATCGTCTGCCAGATGGTAAACGCTCATACTCAGAGTGTTGGATGTGAGACGTGCAGACAACACTCTCTGTGCTTTGAGAACAGACTGCTCATATATCGACTGTAGGGAGAGGTTTTCAGTCCTTCCCATAACCTTCATGGCAGTGTGCACCAGATGAGCAAGCTTACATTTTAACTGAACAGAGAGATCACAGTCACCTTTCATCCATGGGAACTTCAATTAAAGCAAAATGACTGCAGCAATTCAAAGAACAAAGGATCACGAAGCAAACTGCTGCGTGCTAAATATCTTACAATTCAACCTGTTATGAATTCATTAACATTTCCAGTGTTTGTGCATTAATGTATTTTTTGCATAGACTTGATCCTAGCAGCTCATCTCCCTCCTCGATGTTTTCTGCAGTGGAGGAGATGAAAAGGGGATGTGTCACTTTGTATCACTGTCTCAAATATAGAAATGTAATCTGCTGATGCATTCTGGGTTTCATGCCAGAGAAGGGGAAGAAAGAGGAAGAAGGCGAGGAGTGAGAGAGCCCCTGAGGCAGACCTTGTTGTTCTGTCAAGTACAGATCTCTCTGATTATTATTTTTTCTACACCTATTCCACTGTTATTTTTTATAATTCTTTGTCTATCTAGCCGTGCACCCCCCCCCCCCATTATGGCCTTCCTGCCAATCTACATACCTGCTACGGTGGTTTTCTGCCCTTCTTGTTGCACATGACGAGCTAATTTTCCATTAAAGACAGAGAAAAGTAGTAGAGATCATACCGATGGGCTGCTCTTCTCCCTATCAATAAAGAACCCCCCCCCCAAATAAAAATCAGAATAAAAGTACTCTTATCTTTGTATTCTAAGTGTGCTAGACTAGCTTAGCATAGTGGAATGAAAGAGTTGAAAAATAGACAGAGGGTATCAATAGTGTTGGCAAATAGATGTTTTACCATGTTTTAAGCCGTTATGCTAAGCTAAGCCAATTCCAAGGACAACCAGGTCTATTGGGGGGGGGGGGGATGGAAACTGTTGTAAATCTTGAACTGCCCACAAGAAGTGATAATCTCTGAGTGATCAAAACAGGGAACCAGATCTTAAGACCCAACACCAGGAGCTGAATCTGGCTGCAGCTTCCAGAACCTGATAAAAGCGTGGAAAATAGTCACGTTCAGTCCACATACCATATACTAAAGGACCTGGTCCAAGATAACTCACAGTTTCTTGTTTTTTTCTAACTTTCTGCAGGTATTTGGATCAAACCCAGCCGGACTTCCAGGATGAGGGAGAAGAGGGCCGACTTTGTGGCAGGCTGCCTGGGAGGAAGAGTAATCGCAGCTGGAGGTCTAGGTCAGCACCTCTATTCTTTTACCCCCCATTTTTCTCTCCTTTGTCGATTGGTTTCTTTTGTGTCAGTTAAATGCAGAGCTGTGCTTTTCCCCAAGAATAAAGGAACCAGTGAGAGATAGAGCAACCTATTGAGATGTGACAATCCTTCAAGGTTAAAGGCACATCTTTGTGCTATTAGACATACTTTGCAGGAGTTGTAATGATTCACACCTCTCTGAGAGCATACAATAATAACCTGGTCAGTGTTAAACTGTGAGTAAACCCGTTATCATCAGTTGACTTCAACTCATAATAAAAAGCCTCCCTAACCAGCGTCAGTGCAGACACCATTTCTAACAGCAGATAAAACGCCACCGCTGTTATTTATCAAACACTGTGCACACTCATTTTAAATGTTCACACACATACACAAGACACAGAGTTAATTTCCCATTAACTTTCAATTTTCTCCTTGACTGAGCTACATTTGTTAAAGTAAATAAAGTGTGAAGAGAGACTGCGATGTTACAAATCAATCAGAGGGCCACAGTTTCTCCTGATAACATGCTTGTTATGAGATATTGACTTTCTTTGCTGTACTTCTGCATGCAAAATCACACACACAGAGCTACACATTACAGTACATACACTCAAACCTGGAGCTATAGTGAAGATAAAACACCATGCAAAGAAAGCTCTAGGCCATGCCGTATAAATGGAAATTATTATACAGCCATAAACAGCAGCCATAAACTGCATTTGTTCAGCTGCCGTCAGTCTGTGTGCAGCCTGCAGTGAACAAGTGTTTGTCCAATCAGTCCATCATTCTTTCAGTAGACATTTAGTGCGTAGTGAGTTACGACCGTGGTCTTTCTTAAAGTATGTGCGACTTTTTGATTGAGTGCATGAAACCAAAACAAACTGCTGTTTGGCCACACCTCCATCTTACTAAAAGCCTCCACTCTCCTCAAGCGACATACCTCCAACCCCCCTCCACTCGAGTTTGCACGGAGGAGTTTAGCCCAAGCGGCAGATATAATTGTCCTTGGCTCAAGCTGCAATTGCCCGGCATTGTTGTGTTAGCAGGCTAATGTTAGCACACTTTAGTTAGCTCGTAGCTTCACATTGCATCACGGAAACTCCTACCTGACATTCACTTAAGCAGAGAGTAGGCTGTGTAATTCTTCTTTTCTCTGGTCCTTGACTAAAACAGCTTTTATACGTTCTATGTAAACCTGCCAACAACACAACAACACAGCCAGCGGGACTCGCACTTCTCGCTCATTTTAGACATTCATCATGAGTCAGAGAGACATTTACAAACGATATTCTGTGAAATGTATCCTCTGTGGTCATTTTTACACACTGCTTTTTTAAATAACAATTTCCTCCACAAATCATGTCATGATGAAAATATTCTCCCTGCTTGTTGGGCTCTACCTTTCATCAACTTTAACAGTACAGTGAGACTCCCCTATTCCCTCACTAATATGTTCTTTCACTACGCTGCTCATCAGTGCTGCTAGTTTGCCATCTTTTTCTTTGACTATGAGGTTTTTTTGCCCGCTATAATCAAAGGGGGATGGAACATCTTACATTTGGCTCTGTCATGCTTTTAAATGAATCACAGTCAACTTAAAGCAGGATTTGATTAAAGGCCAAAAAATGTATTCCCACATCAACAACAATTCCCATATAATAATTCAGCCAAGCTAACTGATACGTGTGCATGAGTGTACTTATTTCCTGGCTGGTTGCATCATGTACCTGTCTGTCTCTCTTCAGTCTGATGGGCTCTTTGAAGTGGAATGTCTTGTTTGTTTCGAACAAATAATTCCATTCGTCAAAACATTTGACAGCAATAATGAATCTGAAAAGGTAATGTTTTCATTCTTTTCAGTACTGCGTCAGATTTTAGCCCAACAGTTCAACCTGTACATGTGTTTACAAAAACAATATTCCTTCCCATAAATAATGTCAGTGTGTTCATGTCATTTTGAAACTGTTTGTGCATGTAAACACCGGAGAAAATGTATGTGAAGGCTTGATCTGACCTAGTACAATCTCACAACATATGGGTTATTGACAACAAAATAAGAACAATCCAGGCCATCTGGTGTAGCCGGCAGTAAGCAGCACTTGGTGGTGTTAACAAACAGAGGTCAGGTTTGGTTCGTGTCTCAGTTTTGGGGTCCTGGTTCTGTATGAGTTTGGTTCAACAGGAAAAAAGCATCAAAGAGTCCCAGCTGCGTTATTCAAGTAGTTTCTAATCTATTTAGAACTGACACTTGTGCATGTTAGTTGGCAAATGTTTTTGTTATTTATTGATTGTAGGTACAGCCTAAACAAAAGACAAAAAAGAGGGGGGGGAGTTATGCAGTAATACTGCAGATGCGTTTCTTAGAGGTCACATATTATACTCCTTTTCTCTAAGTGTAAATAAGTCTCAGAGCTCCCCAAAACATGTCTTTGAAGTTTCTTGCTCAAAATCCACTCCAATCCTGTATTTGATCATGTCTATAAACCCCTCTATTTCAGCCCTGCTCAGAACAGGCTGTTTCTGTGTCTGTAGCTTTAAATGCAAATGAGCTGTTTCTGACCACGCCCCTCTCTGGAAGGGCTTAGGTGGATTTTGCTTTCTCGCTCCATGCCTTATTGTTTACAGTGAGAAGGCAGACTCAAAGGGAAAATCTCCAAACGGCCTGTTTGAGCACACATTTTCTGTGAAGTGGAGCAGGCAAAAGACAGAGAGGATGGACTTTTCTCATAATTGGGGGGTTTGAAGACAGGCTAGACATATTAGTATTAGAAAACCATGGTGAAGTGCAATTTGCATATGTGACCTTTAAGCCATACAAATGTATTAGCTCTGGTTCCAGAAACATTTTTTAAAAAGCGGGGATAAGTTGTTAGACACCTGTTTTCTTTGGCCTTGCTCTGTTGATAGACGTCTCATATTAATTTGCATATTTGACATGTTTCCAAAAAAACATACCAAACTGCCAACCTGAAGCGTCCCCACACAACGGATGTAAAGAAGTAGATGGGTTTTGTAGTCCACTATTAGATGCTGTAACTGCAACTCCCTTCATACTGCAGGGCATACTGTGTCTAACAGTATGTAGTATGACTAACAGTCAGTGGTTATTTTTCATTTTATTTTTCTTCTTCATCAGCTGCACAGTGACAGCCCAAAGTGTGGCCTGATATCTGGTCAAACTTTTTGTGTTTGTGTTTGAAGATATGTGATGAAAGAGAGAAAAACACCAATCTTGTTGAGGGGAGGGAAACAGTTGGACTTCAACAGGCAACAGGAAAAGAGAGAAAAGTGAGGATTAAGTGAGAAAGAAGGCTGAAATGGATGTGTTGAAATGGATGTGTGTGATTGCTAACATGAAGCTGGCAGAGAGAGGGAGAGCGAGAGGTAGACTACTATGTTGTATATTTTCTCTCTTTTTGAATGTCAGCTGAGTCTGGCTCACCATCTAATCCGTCAGGATATTTTGTGCTTGTGAGTCATAGCTTGTTTATGGCACAATTCCAACAATATGCCTTTTGACTTGGGAAATAGGAGCATGCAGAATGCAGTTCTACTGTATGTGTGTGCTTATATATAAATATTGTACAGGTTAGGATGAAGGGTTAAGCGGATAGTTAAGCTAAACGAGAATTTTACTTTAGTTAAAAGCAAACAATCTAGCTGCACTCTGCAAATGTAGCATCTCATTGATTCTGTAGAACAACATGTTTCACATTGGCGGCTTTGGCTTAGTGATAGAGTCAGTCGTCTCTCAACCGAAAGGTCAGGGGTTAAATCCCCAGCTCCTGCAGCCACGTGTCCTTGGGCAAGACACTTAACCCCAAGTTGCTTCCTGTAGTTTTTAGGAAGTTTTGAATTTACCCAGACTTATTATTATGATAAGGACTTGCGAAAGTTTAGATCAATTTGGACCAAGGCAGTTGTTACACCCACACTGTTTTTTGATCATGTGCATAAAACATCAGCAAAAAAAAACACACGTGACCTTGCTTAATAACATTAACAAACAGTCCTCTAATGCATTCTGTAGATGTAAGTTGTAGGGTTTTGCCACGGACGAGGCTCCTTCTCTGCTTTTAAAACACACAAATTGGAGGAGAAATGAAAGTGTGATAGTTTGAGTCGGCTGCACTTGTAAAGTTCTTGCATAAAAGCCTCTTCGGTAAAAACACTTGTGCGACAGCTGACGTGGAACGAAGGATTTAAACAGACTCTATGTACTCTCTATAGCTGATACTGATCTGTTAAACAATACTTTCTTCTTGTCAACCATCTTCTCTGGTTCTGGTGTGTGGCCAAAAGCAAAAAAGGTTTAAACTGCTGTACTTTATGTTCTCTAGTGTATGCATTGTGTGTTAGAGTGTGCATAAAAAAGCAAACTGTTTAAACGAGTTGGGAAAACAACAGAAGAGGCAAAGAACAATACAACAGACGCTCAGAATTGGAGGGGTGACAGAGGCAGAAGAAAGGGAGACGGTTTGAGGCAGAAGAAAGGGAGACAGTTGGAGGCAGAGAGGCATCAAACGAGAAACAAGAGGAGCCAAAACGAGAGCAGGAGGGTTGAGAGGAGGAGGCTGAGTGAGGAGACCAGGGGATGAAACGGTGAGGTGAACAGAGAAGGAGAACAGATGAGTGTGGGTTATGAGCAATACAGTAGAGACATTTCTAAGAATTGTTAGGGGAAAAAAAGAATGATAATAAATAATCAGGATTTTTTTAAAGGGCAGGAATGAATAAAACCTTAATGAAGATAGAGGAGAAGTGGGGAGGGATGGAGGTCAAAAGGAGAGGGGGGGGGAGCGGAACAGAGGAGGAGAGGAGCGGCTGTTGAATTGACATGACGTCTGTGGGTCGTGAATCAAAGCAGCAACAGGAAGCCTTTGAGCAACCACAGCATCATAGACAGTGTGTTTGTGTGCTCTGTGTGTGTGTGTGTGTGTGTGTGTGTGTGTTTGTGTGTAAATGTGTGCAGTCACAGCTGTTGGTTGCTATGTGCGTCTTCATGAAAGATGATAAAGGAGCTGCGGTCTGAGCAGCTTTGAAAAGGCCGTCTCGGTGCTGCCACTGTTCTTCCAACAAAATGATGATAATAGTCCTCCTTCGACCGACGCACACACAAACACACACAGACACACACACTCCATGCAATCCTCAAATCCATATTATTTGGGGACCCGCTGTGATGTGGGTCTCCATGGAAACGGCAACAACTTAGTGCCGGCTGATGTATAATGACAGTGAGCGTTGCACCTGAGGTGAAAACGATGGAGACAGAGGGGGAGGGAGAGAGGAAACAGGGAGAGGAGAAGCAGAGCACAGCAAACCACAGAAACGTCTTGGTTTCTCTCCTGGAGCCATATTTCATGGAGTATATTTGAAAATTAATACCCTAACACATTTGCATTTGAAGTTCTCTGTTTTGTGATTTTCATGTCTAATGGTGTAGAAGAATAGCTTTTCAACGGACAGCCGCAGTGAATTGACACATTTTAAATTAAACTGCACTCCTCACCCAGAAGGGTTTAAAGAAAAACACATTACTGTACAATTTGTACTTTGTCAGACCTGGAAGCAGGTAATTGGCAGTAATAGTGACTGCATTGTTAACTGAGGGAAGAACAGAATTAAGACAACAGCTTTTACATGTTGATACAATTACACTGAGATACGAGCCAAATCCGTTATCAGGAGAGAGAGTGGGGAATGGCATGCGGGAAAGGAGCCACAGGTTGGACTTCATTCCTTTATTTATTTAGTTTTATTTATTTATTTTTTACATTTTTGAGATAGTAGGACAAGTTTGAAAAACATTTAAACATAATGTGTCCGTCAAAACTTCAAAAGGAGGACCATCTCCCTATAAAACCTTCCTCGCAAACAGCAGAGTCTGTGAAATCCTTCGGTGCATCCTCACACACACGACCTCCTGTCGTCTTCAAGTGTGTCTTTGAGTTTTTTAAGTTTTTCCTCTAAATTTAAACCATTTCCGCCTTTAATTTTTTGCTTTCAACGTCAAAGTGCATTTTTGAATTGTCCTAAATCGGCCAATTAAACCAATTTTAAGAATGTATTTTTACAAGCTGCAAGATCGTCTTCCATCAGCCTCGACGCAGCAAATCTGAGCGCAAGTTCCTGCCTTACAACAGCTTAGAAATGGTCTGATTCTGGACTTTCTACCAAGTCCACTAAGATGGGCTTAGGGCCAGCAAACCATCGCTTTCAGTCTTCAACCCGACTCGATCTACCAAGCCGCCTGCCGGGTCACTGCAAGCCACTAGACCCGTCCAGAGACTTCTTGTCCAGACGTTTCCAAGTAAGATCATTCCAACTGCGGCTGCTGCGATAAAGGGTTGATGTGATAGAGCTCATAACGTTCAAATAAACTACCTGATTTCACTTTTTCCAGTTCGTCGAAAGTAATGACCATTATCAATGCTCTTTTATTCACCAATGGTTTCACTATCTCTTTGTAATAAATATTCACCCTATGTCACATATGGTGTTGGTGTCTTTCTGTTAAGAGGTGGTCGGATTCCTGATGGAGAACTTTCCAACTTCACTATGAGATCGATAAAATATTCTGTCATTTAATGTTTAGTCCGTAGTCGTCAAACTGGTGATGCATATTATAATGTCATCTGTCAAGAGTGAAATATCGACTGGTGCTCCCGTTGTTAATACAAGAAAGAATTAGGAAACATTTATTCCTAATTCACTTATTTACGTTACACCCTTTAAGTGTCAAGTTACTGTTGAAAGATGTGATGAGTCAGCATTTATGTGTCTGCCCACTGTGGAAACATAGAACGGCAAAAAAGTGTATTACATCTTAAAAACTAAATATGGAATCACAACTGAATTCTTCATGTTTGAAAATTAAATGCATAGTACTGAATTCTTATTATTTAACTTTTTTAAATGTACTAAATAGTTTAGTCTTCATAAGGCCCATTGACATTTTAAAGTCCCGTTGACATTTTAAAGGTTGACAAAATGTCATTTATTTGTTTTATATAATCGTTAAAGGTGCACTATGGAGATTTAGTAGTGGAATGTGAAAGTTGGAGAAGTGAAACAACTCTATGCTCTATTTTCTGAACTAAATACACAAACTTTATTCAAAGGAAAAAATGGGTCTCTGAACACTGTTTAGAGCTAAAAAGCTACCAGGAGAGTTGCAGTTTCACTGTTGCGGGCCCACTACCATAACTTCTAACGTAGCATTTTATCTTCAAACAGTGTTACAGGGACCACATTTCCAAAAAACTCCATAGTGCACCTTTAATTCGCTTTTTAAGAAAAAAAATCTCAAAGTTCCAGCCCTATAAAAAAATGTGTTTGCAAGTTGTTCTTGTGGAGTTCAGACACAGATATAAGTAACGTGAAATTTGAACTTAAACATTCAGGATGTCAGTGCTGTATTCCAACAGTTTTTCTAAATGAGAATATAACATATTGATTAAATGAGACAAATGAGTATTCAGATGTTCAAAGATCAGATCTTTATGGCCCTTATGTGCCTCCGTAGTCCACTTCAGGAACAGAAGTATTACAAGCTTTAAATCTGTATTCACCCCTTTGTTTTCCACACTGAATGAAAGACCTGGGTAGTGCTGATTTTTAAAACATGTTTTTTCTATCTTGCAGGTAATGAACCAGCGCCGCTGGGCACAGTGGAGAGCTACAACCCGGTGAAGCGGCGCTGGGAGTATGTGGCACCCATGCCCACTGCACGCTGCTCCTCTGCCCTTTTGCAGACTAACAGCATGCTCTTTGTGATCGGCGGAGTCGCCCAGGGACCCAGTAACGCTGTGGAAGCCCTGTGTTTACCAGAAACAGTGTGACACATGCACACACACGATTACACACAGGAATAAATGCTAAACAGAAGTGATATTTTTTATTCGTGTATGTGCAGAAACAGGAAAGAATCACATGAATTGGATTCCACAGCTGGCACTTAAATACTTTTCTACCTTTTCTGTCCAACTGAAGGACTCCTTTCTTGCACTGGGATGTAAGAAACTCTTTTTCACATTCAACAAGCATTTTACAGACCGGGGGCTGCAGAGACAGTTTGTGACAGAGATGGACGGATTCAGGATGAAGGACTTACAAGCCGATTGCTGCATCTGGCAAGGACGAAAAACTGACAGATTTTCTACACTGGGGAAAACATAGGAAGTCAAAATAATGAGCAAAAAAACAGACGCACGTACTCGCAAAGTGTCTGAAGAAACAACACGCCTTTGAACTGTTGAGCATTTTTCAGTGTAAAAGCAGGGTACTTTTCTGGATAATAAAGGAACATAGGGCCATATCTGAATCTCATACGCAGCCTGCTGCGACAGAAAGCCTGGACACTTTTCTATGACCTTACAAAAACTCTTAGTTGGGATTTAGTCAGTGACGTTTTGGGAATGTGAATGTCTGATTTCTTTTTGTTGCAGTGTTGTATACGTGAGGGTTAGCACTGCTTTCAACAGCTACCACAGCGACACATTAATACATTAACACTGCAAGCAACTGAAGCGACGTCTTGGCGTTTCCTTTATTTGTAGATGGAGAATAGTTGACTGTGGTTGAACTTGTCTTCAACTTCACGTGCTGTACATTTATCCACCTGTGCGACAACTTTTGCACCACAGCAATCGATCCCTAAATGGTCCTCTACCCTGCAGCACAGTGATGCAGTCACTCGTGCAGTGACTGCAGACTAACTCATACCTGCTGCACTGAAGCATCCAGACAGACCAATGATAATCTAAACATCACATTCCTGACACGTCATATTCCCCTCAAGTTTTATGATTGACTGCAGTTGTTTTTTTTTACCTCAGCTCAGTGTCAGTGTGAGGATGCTAGGAGGAGCATCTTGAGATTATGATACATTAGCAACAATTTGAAGCAATTGTGTTTCTCTGTTTCTACTTGAAGACATTATAAAATGTTAACAGTTAATCCATTTTTCACTGAAATGAATTCAGATATGCTGATTTTCCCAGGAAAATATTATCTGAGTGATACAAAGGTTCTCAACCTCAGTTTGGTGTAGGCTCAAATGATCATAGTTGCTGCATATTTGCATAATGCTGGATCGTCGTGTTGCCTATTTTATTAAATGTCCACTAAAAATTATTCTAAAATGTAAACTGCAGTCAGTGATCTAGTTTGTTTAAGCTGAGGTGAAGCTTTGTGAACACGTGTTACAGGGAGAAAAGATGTTGTGTGACAGATTCAGTGACCTGTGGGGAGCAGAAGAGGTTTGCCAGGAAACAAAAGAATTCGCCTGTGCTGTGTGTGTGTTTAAAATGCTGTCCCTGCTGGTCTTTCTTATCCTGCCATATTGGATGCATTTTTGAACATGCACTCAAGAGTGATTTTTCAGCCTCTAAATTTAGGATTAATATTCCATAAAACAAGTCGTGCCCTAACTTGTACTTTTACTGAACTTAAAGGAGCAATATGTAACTCTGACACCTAGCGTTTAAAATGGGTACTGCAGTCCAAATTCAAAACATTGGAGAGTGCTGTCTAGAGTAGATGCGCACGCAGGTCGCCATTGTGCGGACACGGAAGCTTCAATGTTTAGCCTGCTCTGCATTGGTCTAGAAAACTTTCTGCGCTCTAACCTCTCTCCATTTTTCAAAAGCATCTCCAATAATTAATCCTAGTTTGATCAGGTTTTTGCTCATGGAGCGTATTAGAAACAGCAGAGGCTTTTTAGGTCAACCTTAATGATGATAATGATGACGATGGTTTTGATATTATTGATGATGATGATGGTTTTGTTATTATTGATGATGATGATGATGATGGTTTTGTTATTATTGATTGATGATGATGATGGTTTTCGTTTGATAACGACAATTTTAAGATGGTTTCTATACTGATTAGAACTCTCGAGAACTGCCGTCAATGATTGCATTGCCTGTCAGCACCTGTGTGTCTGATCAGACTTAAAGCTGTTTGTTTGCACTTACTGACATCGTTTCCTCCTTTCTAGATCCTTGCTTGTGTTGTACTTACTCTCTGACATATGTCGCTTTGGATAAAAGCGTCTGCTAAGTGAATTGTGGAATTGTAGTAGAATTATAGGTCAGGTAGAATCGGTAATATCTAAACCCGTTTGCTTGCCTGCTTCCATCGCTGCAACATCTGTTGGTTTGCTGTTTGCGACTGTGTGGGGTTGCTTTACAAGCACCTACCTTCCCTGGTAAAAAAAAAAACCAGACCAGTCCGCACCGCAATCAAAATGAGGGACATACTGGCTGCTGCTTTGTTGACAGAGAAACGTGTACTTCAACATAGCATGTTCCCCTAATGTCTGATGATTTAGTAAGGTCATTTTATGATTTAATTCAGTAGATATCCTACATATTGCTCCTTTAACAATATTAGGAGGTGAGGGTACCACAAGCTAAATATCTCTATTTCTCTTCCTTACTGCCTGAAGAATATAATAAAGACTATAATGATATCCGTCAACTCAGCAACCTTATTCCAAGGTGCATCAGCTACATCTAAACGCTTTGAAGTATCTGAATAAATGTTGCAGTTGAATGAGAATCACAGAGCTCGTGGAATTTAAACTTTGTCTCCAAACATAGGAAACTCTGAAGAGACTCGTGTATTTATACATAAAGAGAGCGGAGAGAGAAAAAGTCTGTGGATAACTCAGAGACACAGATAAGTACCGTGTGAGCAAAGAGCGCTATCTCTGGCCTCAAATAAGCCTCGTGTCTAACACACATGCAAGCACACCTCTTTCCTCTGCATTGCCCCACCGCGTCTTTCATTTTCTGGTCTGCACACACTCTGGCAGGCCTTGTTAACAGAGGCATGCATCTATTGCTGTGCGGAGAGCTCTGAAGTTACGAGCTCAGATGTGATGCCAGTTGACAGTTCGTTATTTCTGGTGCCTCCCTGTGTGCATCTAATTGTGTTATTTACAACCCACACACCCAACACATACGTAAATGTATGCATGCACACACAGCCACACATAAATACCTCAGCAGAGCCGAGAAAAGACCTGAGAGGCTAAATGCATGTCCATTTTCTCATTCGGCTTTACTATCTGGCAATTATCACAAACACTTGGACAGATAACAGAGATAGTTTGTCAATAAAAGGCTCTGTGGCCCGCCTCTCCATCCAACTCTGATTAGCCTTCTTAAATCCACTTCAGTTTGTGAGCGTTTGTCCGTGTGAATGTTTGTCAATGTTTGAGAAGAGAACGTATGTTATTTTGTATGTATGTTATGTCAAAGTTGCCGACTTGTTTTGCTGTGTTTCCATGACTAACACACTGATATATTACAACTAAAGTTGATCACTTTAGGCAAACACCTGCTTATTAACACATCCAATATTCACTTTTTTCAGATCTGTTGTCTCCAACACCTCCTGAAAAAAAATCTGGCTTTCTAGCTGAATAATGCTAACTTGCGTTCATCAGCTAACTTTACCTGTCCGCAGTTTCGTACTAGGCAGGTAATATCCTCTTGATGTACTTGGGAATAAGTTTGATTAGAGGTGTGAGATGGAACCAACATGGTCAGGTTGTGGACAATCTAGCTAAAACAAATATCTAATAAATGGTTACATGCTCTGTGGATGTGAGGAGACCTGCAGAGTCTGGGTTTGTCACTACAGGAAAACTCTGTCACTTCATGTATTCGTTTGGCCTTCTGAGTTAAACCTGCATCAAATGGGTTTTTTTGCCACTTGACTCAACAACAAGCTTAACACACAACATCTGACACATGACCGCCAGTAGAGCGTGAGGCAAATGTGCAAGATGATGATTATTGTAATTTGTATTTTTATTAGTAGTAGTATTAGTATTATTATTTGCACACAGAGCCATTCATTTGTATTCTTGATTTCATTTCTTTGAATGTCACCTTGTCTAATCTGTATACATTATGAGTGTTATAAGCATGCTAAGTGATCGATGTAGGTGATGTGTGGTTAATGGCAGATAATGTACAGTGTGTTTGTCAGAGCTTTAATGCTACTGCTGTTGGAATTTCCCGGCTTTACAACAACCACAATCAATCAATCTTTATTTGTATAGCGCCAATTCATAACAAGTGTTATCTCGAGACACTTTATAAAAGACCTTACTCTTTGTTATTTAATATTACAGAAGAGTAGGTAAAAAGAACCATATTCATTGTTATGTTACAAAGACCCAGCGTTAATCCATCATGAGCGCAGCGCTTAGCAACATTTAGCAAAAGCTACAGTGGCAAGAAAAAACCTCCTTTTAAGAGGCAGAAATCTTGGGCAAAACCAGAGTCATGATGAACAGGAATCTGCCAAAACTGCGCCGGGCTTGAAAACAGGATAGGTGTAGGTTTTATATGGAAAGCCATTTGATCCTTTATTTGATATGTTAGATATTAAGTTTCAGTTTCATGCACTGTTCCAATCTTTGACAGCATTAGTTTACTAGTAGAATTAAGGTCCTTCATTTCCACAAGTCAATTAGTAAGATATGGCGTGACCCTACTAGTCAACCAGTGAGCCTTAAACATTTTTTAGTAATTAACTACTAACTGCCAAAGTTTCCATTAGTAACACCAGTTACGGTCTTTTTAACTCCATTGGTTAAAACATTTTTAAGCTCACGAGTTAACTAGTAGAGTCAAAATTGATCTTATGATTATATCTAGTGGATATTTCAGACCTTACTGGTTCACAAGTCAAAGCTTCCGCTATCTTCAACTAGTACTGGTTCTGCTAACCAGTGCTCAAATTCGAAACCAGTGCAGGAAACTGAAGCTTGAAATCAAAGATTTTGAAACAGCTTTCCATACTTTAATTTTCTTAAGATGTATAGCTCTGAATATAAGTGTTAATTGGACACATTTCACACATTTCAATCATGAATATAAAAAGTTATTAATTAGAGGAGCTTGAACACATCATTCCCTGTGTGCACCTGTGTTTGTATGTCAGGATTTATAGTTATTTGTGCGATTGTGACTGCAGGTAGGCGTATGTGAGCTTGTTATTTTGCTTGTTTGTGTTTGTTTGTGTGTGTGTTCTTGCATATTCTTGACACTAAAACACACTTACCGTCTATTATTGTGAGAGCTGTCTAGAGGATGTACAGTGCCTCCTCTTGCAGTCTTTCTGTTTCTCTGGCTCCTCGATGCAATTTACATGTCACACTGCAGGGGCACAAGGAATTATGGGACTTTGCCAGAGCTACCCTCTCTCTCTCTCCCTTCACTTGAGTCTTCTCTCTCTCGCTTCCTTTCTGAACCTGTCGTTGTCAGACTTTGTTGAGACAAGATTCTCCATAAATCCAGAATTCATAAAGAAAACATGCCTCATCAGTCTGTTTTTCTGGCTCCTGATGTGGCTTACGTGTCAGGCTGTTTACTCATTGGAGTGAAATCTCTCCACTGTTTCTGACAGCGAGTGGACAAACAGAACAATAGAGAAGGATGCTTCAGTCCGGGTAGAAGATAATTAGATTGAGTACTTTTTCTCAGCAGGCCATGTGCAGATGATGCAAAAGAGCTCTTACTGGATGACTTATAAGCCAAAATTCACAGACCACATGTTTCTCATGAACAGAGCATTGACATAATTTTAAGATGCATGAGTCTAATGCGGAAATCAACCAACAAGTCTGAACTATCAGCAGAACCTGAGGCCCAGGGCAATTTTACAAGCAATAAGAGCCTCCAACATAATTACAAATGGTGTGGATGGATTTAAATACCCTATAGATTTGAGCAATGTTGACTGGCAACCAATACACAAGGACAACCCTCATTTTCAGACTTATTTTTTATTGTTCTGGATCACACTGATGACACTTGCATTACTCAAACAAGTTACCTTATGTGTGAACATCTGTAGATACAGTTTGTACCTGCTTTTGGTAGGCACATTCAGGGCCCTCTCGTAGTGTAGGCACAATCTCTGCCTTGATTAACAAAAATGAGGACCACAGACTCAGGTTCTGACAAAAAAAAAAACGTGGGTTCATTAAACACATGTAGAGTGAAGGTGGATGCTGGAAGTTGCTGACTGTATTGTCTTCAGTTGTAGTTATCCAGTGCATAACGGTGTCTTATTTTTGATAATGAAAAGCCTCTTGATTTTTTTTTCTTGTATTGCGGGTAACCTTGAACACAGTTTCCTAGGCAACGGGGAACAGTGTCAACACACCCACAGGTAGCATAAATGTGTTCCTCTTACATTGGCATACATGTGTTCATGTTGTTTTTGTTTCCTTGGTGGGCTTGTAATTGGTAAACAAAATATGTATCAGACATCTTTATTGATTCTATTGATTAGATTTTGGAATTAGAAACAACTCCTACTCTTTTATTTGTCATTCTAATTGTTCGTTGACTGTTAACTTTTCTTCATTATCTCCCTCAAGGTGTTGTGTTGTGGATTGAGGTTGTGAGGTGACTGATGTGTTTATGGTGTCGTCCAGATCTGGTCTCGGTTCCTCAAATTGATTGTCACTAGTTTTACGTTCCTGCAGAGTTTCGCTTTACCTGATGTTGCAGAAAATATTTTTTTATTACAAAATACAAAAATAGATCTGCTTATTTTCACCATGACGGTCAGATGAGAAGCTTAGAAGTTTGCAAAACACAAAGGATACAGATAAGTGCAATACAGCGAAATAATATATGGTTCAAGATGTTTTATGTAGAGTGACAAGAAAGAAAACAGAGATGTGTTTAGTACAGAGACGCTTGTATACTTTATTTGTATTTGAATCTGTTGAGTGGTTTATGAGCTTTTGGATTCCCATGCCAACATGGCCATTATAACAATAAATGAATTTAAAATACTCATTTAGTCCTACAAAGTTTTTTTTTCTAATCCTGTTTCTTTCAAAACCCACTGATATTTTGGGAAACTGAATCCCAGAATCCTCTTCTTTCCTGATCTCTGATGTGCTGTGCTGTTTCCCTTCAGGGTAGAAACCTGGTGTTCTGCTGTGTGCTCTCTGTGCCTCAGTGTTACCATGTGCTGTGTGTGAATGTGATTCGGGAGGTTTACTGAACCTTTTGTAATGATGCACTGAAGGTGATGGGAAAAGTAGTAAAATAAGCATAAGGAAAAGAGAACTCAACACACACAGATGGTGTGTGTGGGGAGGTGTAGACAGTGTGTGTGAAACACGAAAGTTAAAAATATCCTTATTTATGTGACAATGCTACACACTTTGTGTTATATCTCTAAAATTATAGACATTAAACATAAAAACATGCAACAGTAGACTCTTTGATGAACATGCAGAACTCCTTTTTTAGGCTCAATTATCCTCTAACAGTCATTTAAAACCATACAAAGCTAAGTTATGACCAGAGCTGTGCACATGTCCGTTCATTTTTAACGTGGTGTTAATTTATAAAAACGATCATGAAAACCTTAAACATACAGTAAAGTCTGTTTCTGTGGACGTCCAAAGCAGCTCTTATATGGTCAGATGGATCACAACTCAAGCACCTCCTTAGAGAGCTTATTGAATTGAAAGAGCCATTTGTGAAATGCTGTTGGCGCGGCGTGAGTGAAGGCCATGGTGATATATCAAAACAGTTGCTATTATTTTCTAGATTTTCAATACTGACACCTGTGTAATTTTGAATTTTTTGAGTTTTCTAAGTCAACATGTCCTCTTCACCACTCAAATCTATTGTTATGGCAAAAGGCTATTTTTCTAGTAACACCGGTGTTACGGTTTAAAAAGTGACCGTGTTAACTGCCGACTGTTAGTGAGATGCATCTGAGGTTATTGTAGTTAAGCCTACAACAGATGTTGCAGAGAGAAAGTGTCCTAATGAAATGCCGCTCTGTTTAGTTTTTTATTATAATGTCAGACGTATATGTCTTTAACTAAGACAGACACATTCGGCTGAAAGTCGCCAGTTAACACGGTCACTCTTTAAACCATAACACCGGTGAACAATAACATTAACTTCTGTTAATTATTAACAAAATTAACTGATGGACTGCTATCAAAGTTACTGTCTATGTTAACGGATGAACGGTAATAACCTCTGGTTATTATCCTACTTGAGGACTCAGATGATGTTTAAACAGTAGAACAATAAATACAAAATCTTTTTTACTTTTTAACCCTCTGTGTAAGTCAACAGTAGATGACTGGCATTTTGAGGTAAATTTCCAGAAGTCATTTTTCAGTCTAACGGATCACTTTGTCTGTTCAACACATGATTGGTTCTCTTCTCATGTGGTGAACTATTAAGCATATAATATCCTCTGTGGCTCAGGACGCTGCTTTCTACACTCAGAAAACAGCGCTGATGATGTTCTCAGGGTTATTCGTGCTTGGGGATAAGAAATAAAATGTTAATTATAAAGCCTGTGTTAAAACTGGGGTAATGGAGCTTGAGAGACGTGTGCATTCAACGGGCAGACAAGGTCAACAGAAAGACCGAGTTATATTTTAGGACGTAGGATAAAGCTGAGCACTTTTTCACGGCTGAAAACCAAGATAATTTAACTCTTACTGAACCAATTCTTAACCCTCTGTACAAAATTCTGCTCTTATGAATTACACAACTTTGTCAATGAACAATCTTGAGTTGTTGAAAGTACCCATTTGAACAAACACATTAATGAACAGCCCGGATCCTAAAAAACACTCGTTTTAAATGTGCTTTATTTCAGCACACGTGGTCAGATCTCAACCATGATCATCAACTCATGGTTAAAGATTGCTCAGCACCAATAAGAGGAATCAAATGTGCTTCAGAAGCAATCGAAATGTGTCACAGAAAGTACAAAATGAGACTTGACAATCCCACTGAGGACAAAGATAAGGCTGCTGTTTGTTTAAAGGAGTGTTTTCTTTCTTTTCTTTAGCCGCTAACACAGATTGAGGGTGAAACAAGAGAGAACATGCTGTCACTACTTTTGTTATTATAATTCTTATTATTATAATAAAGGTAATCTTACACTATTTTTTTGTGGTTGTTTTTGTAATAGATTGTGAAACTGCTGTGTGTTCCTAAACGGTTGGTTGTGATTAGACTAACACAAAGTGTATCAGGATATATTAAAGACTCCAGAGCAGGGAAGTGTGAGGAAGACGTAACATGGAAAGACTGAGTCCCGGCACCAAAGCCTGCCAGGCACAGTGTTATACCAATAATATAATCAAACAGTACATACAGTTATTCTATATTTAAAGGTATTATATGCGACTTTTAGAGTAGATGTCACACTTTAGCGCCGGTCTCTCAGACCACAACAAAGCTTACCTCCTCTGTCCCTCAGCGTGCCGCTTCCCCTCCTACCCCACCCCTCCATCAGCCGTTTGTAGGATGGATCACTATTCAGATGTGCAGCCCGAAGTTGATTCAGTCCTTGTTTCTTTAAAGTATTTCAGACCAAACAAAGCCTTTTCTGTAGTTTGGAAAGTCTGTTGGTTCTTCAATTGTACTCTCTCTATGAAACTCTGCCATTGTTCCCCTGCAAACAGCGTCCCTGAGTGGAGTGGGCGGGACTGCTTTCTCCCCCCTCCCCTATGGTAGCATGGCTTACAGTGTGAGAGGGAAGCATTCACGCGGAAAACGCTTGAATGAAACATGTTTGAGCCTTTGAGTGAAACGTAAACAAGCTGAAGGAAGTGTCGTTCCAACAGAGCTGAGAACAACAAACCCAGAGGGAGTTTGACTTCACTCTTTTTTTTTTCTGAAACGTATTCCTCACCATATAATTAGTTAGGATATATTTCATATCTGCTATATTTATGTTTCAAAATTGCATATTATACCTTTAAAGGTTCACAGAGATTAGTTCCCAGACATAACATTGGTTCATGAGAGATTATAATTTCACACCTTTCAGACTGCAATCGCTAAAGGTGCAGTGTATTAGATACACATCAGATCACTTCATTTAGCGTTCATCTAATATCAAGGAGTCTTAATTTGACTGGATGACGATAAGGATGATGAGATATTTTACCTGCAGCAGGCTTACAGTGGCTGGCAAGCTTTGGTTTTCAGATCAAGTCGTGGCTGTGACTCCAGTGTGGTTGTTCAGTGCCTAAACTAAATGTGAGGTATAGTGCCTCGAATATAAATCTGTTCTATAATAAACTATTTTGACTTGCTGTCTATATCCATATGTCCTGTGTGTTCCTTTCTTTCCCTTCTATGACTCCTGCACATGCTGTTGGGGGGAAAAAACTGTGAAGAAAAAGAGGCGAGATAATAACAGGAAAAAGCAAAGCAGAGTCTATTTCCATGATCCTATTTCCATGCCTCTCTCTAAAGGGGCGTATCGGGGGCCTGTCATCAGAAAAATGTCACCTGATTTATAATAGATGAAGCTGACATCAAAACCCACTTCAAACGCAGCACGTGAAAAGAGCGCTCCTACAGAAAGAGAGGGGAAAAGAAATGAGCGTTTCATTTGTGGCACTGGAACAGTATGGATGACTCCTCGGTCAGCTGCTGCTGCAAATGATTCTCGTCTTCAAAAAACCGCCTGTCAAACACAATGCATGTCATATTAAATACAAAGTGCAGTCCTTAGGAAACAGCCATTTACATGTTGATGTTACGGTTGAGTGGACGCTTGAAGAGCGTTTCTTTCATCTCTACATGATCACAAAGCATCCTTATCAAAAAACAATTGGCCACAATTGATCTTCAGCTTGTATTAACTGTGATTGAACTGAGCAACTGTGTTGTTCTGACTTCAGTTTGACTTCAGGTGTAGGCATTGTTTTTAACATTTAAAATGCAAAAAGTTCATGTGTCATTACCCCCTTAGTTACTGTTGCTATGTCTCTTGAGCTTTCCTTCCATGTGACAGAAAATGCATTTGTACAATGACATCGTTGTAGATTTGGGTGAAATTGTTGCAGTTATGTATCATTAATATTAGACAGTGGTAGACAAAACGATTATTTCTGGTTGAAATAAAAACAGTTGCTGTGAGACTCATTCTAATGTAGTTAGCACTAACTTCATAGATTGACAGAAAAAGCTAAAGCAGCTTTGCACTCCTTGTTGACCAAGGCTTTTTCATGTTGCTAGCATCATCTCTCACGATGTAATGCACTTTAGTAAACTGTTTAAGCATTTTAACTTAAAGGGGACATATTATGAAAATCCACTTTTACAGTGTTTTTGAACATATATTTGGGTAACCTGAGTGTCTATCGACCCACAAAGTCCTTTGTTTGTTGTCTGCATAAGTCTTACAAATCAGAGAAAAGTGCTCCGTTTCAAATTTTCTCGGTTTGTGACATCACAAGTTGGATTCTGGTAAAAAAAAAATACCCTCCCCTCCCCTGGTATCTCCACCCAGAGATACATAGATTGATACAGAGGAGTGATGTCTACCGGGAAAACTCAAGGGGGGCTCATTGTATTTAAAGAGACACACACACCAAAACAGAGCGTTCTGAGATAGCTGGTTTATACAGGGTCACAAACCTCCACTGGTGCTTGATTCATGTTATATTTTGACCAAAGCACAGCACTGATGTTTCATTTAGACCACAGGGGACTGTTTGAAAAGGTGGAAAAGGGGGATAATATGTCCCCTTTAATGCCTAAATTGAGTCGCTGCTGTGTGATCAGTGAAATGCTTTAGCCTGAAGCCTGAAGCCTGTAGCGCTACACTGTGCGGTAATGTCATAGCTCCAGGTATCTAACATGACTTCAGAGGGAAAACAAATATGGAGGACGATTGATATGTTGGTGAGTCAGGCAAGGGAGACGACGAACCGTTTAGGACGTTTATTCACTGCTTGTCTCTGCATGTGTGTCACACTCAATCCTGCATACATCTATTCTTCTTTCCTTTACCTTAATTGTCTCACCTATCCTCTACGGCGTCTCACTGCGCCCCCTAGTAGCCTGAAGGTGTAACTACACTCCAAGTATGCAGAACGAGCATTACAAGCATTGCATCGTCTTTAGCTGGCTATATGGTCTTCTTTTTCAATATTTCCCTTGTCTCAGGGCACTGTTGTGCTTATGTTCACTGTGTTGTTGTGTTCAGCTGTAAAAGTGTGCAACATCCGGTTGGTTACGCCTCCCAGTCTGCTCGCTCTCACTGGCCATTGCGGGTATTCTGACGGAGGCAGCCTGTTCATGTTAATTATCAAACTATTTTTAATGTATTTTTAATTTACATACTTTAATAATCACTGAGGGGAATTCTGGTTTACACTCTGTATAAGCGACTCACATACATAGGCCCGAAATACACACATGTACAAACAGAACCTGTTGACATGCATTGATGGAGAGATGTCAGAGTGGGGCTGCTACATGACTTCCGGTACCTAGGGAGCGCACAGAGCTGTTGGGGGTTCGGTGCCTTGCTCAATGGCGACCCTCCAGTTCCCAACCCTTATAGTTGTAGCATTTGATTTCCTTTAAGGCATGTATGTTTACAGCCTGGTCAATAGGACGTGCTACACCAAGTTCTCGGTGGAAATAGAATGTAAAATGGAGCTTACTGTACATGTTTCTACACTTTCTGCAGCCAGAGGAGTAATTAGGCTGAGGGAGGCCACCTGTAACTAATTGGACACAGAGTGGAGTCTTCAGTTTTATGAGTAATACAAGAGCCCCGTGGAGCACAGTTGTTCATTTATAGAATCAGCAAGTACAGGCAGCCCTCCACTCGTTGTTCCTGCTAAGCTCTGTCTCCACTGAGGATGGAAGTTTATCAAGAGGTCACTTTGAGTTTTCACAACTCCTGCTTTAGCTAGCTTCTGTTATTTCTGTCTTTGTGTTTAACAAGGTTGACATCAGGCCACGGCCATTAGAAAGTTCAGGAAAATAAAACTTTTCAAATCTGTTAGAGGCGCAACAGCAAGAAAATGTAGTGGTGGTATTTATTTTTCCCGGTTCCCTAGAAACTCACAGACTACCAGCGCAGCAGCAATCGTTCTTCTTACCACATGAAGAAGTGTGTCATGTGAAAGACTTTATCTTTCCTTTATGCTAATACGTCCCCCTCCTGCATTTATAATTGATTTGTATGAAATTAACCAAACACTGTTGTGACATACAGTATATAGTGTGTCTCCTGTTGAAGTAATACAACTCCCAGCAGCTGTCTGTCACTGCCACCTAGTGGTTTGAACCTGTTTTTGCAGAACCCCCCTTCTCATCCTGCATTCAACATGCACAATTTAAAAGTCAAATTCCAAAAGTTCAGCTACATTTACTCAAAGTATAGGTGCTTAATACTATATAATAGTTATTATTTAAGAAGTCACTGATGTGTAATTATTTTAAATTCATTTATTTTTGTGAAGGTGCTGCTCTATTTCTTGTTGGGCTTTTTATGCTTTTATTTTAGAGACAGGACAGTGGATAGAGTCAGAAACCGGGGGTGAGAGAAGTGGGGAATGACATGCAGGAAAGGAGCCATGGGTCGGATTTGAACCCGCAGGCCACCCGTTCTCGAGGACTACAGCCTCTGTATACGGGGCGTGCGCACAAACTGCTATGCTACCAGCTTCCTGCTGCTCATTTTTTCTATTTTTCTATTTTAATATAGACCATTGTAAGGTAATCCTTTACGGTGCAACATAGTGTTTTAACTACAAGTATAAGCACTTGAGTATGAATAAATATTACTATACATAAAAGGCTGCATAATGGAAACACTGTTGAAAAGCTTCTGAGTCAGAGTAGGGTGAGAAATGTGCATCGTCTTTAGTGATTAGACTCCCATCATGACGTTTTCATGTATTCAAAGAGATAGTGATGCTGCAGCAGGATGAGATACCCCCCTGATGGAGTCAAGACACTGGTGTCGGTGGTGAAGGAAGGATGCAGGATGTAATGAGGAATAGACTTCTAGAAGGAGCTGGAAAAGAATGAAGAGATGATTGGAGGGGGCTGCGGTGGTGAGGGGTTGCGACGATCAACTGAAATAACAACCGACAGGGAAAGAGGAGAGAACTAATTCAAAGTTTGGTAGCAGCAGGATGATTGGTCAATAGAGGTTTTGGCTCAGCCAATCATCAGAGCAGGAAGGACATGGTGTGTGTGTGTGTGTGTGTGTGTGTGTGTGTGTGTGTGTGTGTGTGTGTGTGTGTGTGTGTGTGTGTGTGTGTGTGTGTGTGTGTGTGTGTGTGTGTGTGTGTGTGTGTGTGTGTGTGTGTGTGTGTGTGTGTGTGTGTGTGTGTGTGTGTGTGTGTGTGTGTGTGTGTGTGTGTGTGTGTGTGTGTGCGCGTGTGTGCGTGTGTGACAAGAATGGAGAAGCTGAAGCAGAGTAGGATTTTCTGACTTCACCAATTCGAGGTGCACAGAGATTGGAAGGCTTTGAAGAGGTCCAGCGACATTTGTAGTATGATGATCAACTTTGTAAACTTTGTTAAAGTAAAGCATTAAAGAATGAAAGCAGAAAACCGTCTTCCTGCTTGAACTTGTGCTGAGCTTCATTTGTGAAAATCCAGAACAGTGAGGGCTTCAGTCCTGCTTGGTAGAAGAAATATGGAGTCTAGACACTGGTGGTTTTACTGTATTGTATATGTTGTATTCTGTGTTGACCTGCCCAGGGACTGCAGATGGAAATTAGCAAACTGCTATAATCTGGTACGAAGCATCTTTTCTCTGTGAGATCAATGTTATTTGTGTACATGGTCCCTGACAACTAAACTAATAAACTAAACTAAACTAAGGACATGATGAGGTGTAGACTTCTGAGGAGCTGGAAAGGAACACTGAAGAGATGATTGGAGGGGCCTGTGGTGGAGGAATGCATTTTAGGTAGCCTACTGACAACTGGCCGCAAAGGCTAAAGCTTCCTTTTACTGTACAGTTAATTAAACTGTCCACGAAACAATAAACAAATAAACTAAAATAGTGCCTGATTATTTATCATAAGTCAAACTGTGTTGAGGTTGAAATACAAAACTCAACTGCAACTTTTTTTACTGTGTGTGGGTGTGTGAGCGCGTGTGTGCGTGTGGGGAGGGGGAGAGTGTGGTTTACATCTGTGTGGGTGGATGTTTGTTAGGTGGGACGTGCAATAACCTTTCATCACATTTAAAATGAATACGCTCCATACTGATTTTCCTTCATTGAAGGAGATCAATAAACCAAGTGACAAACAAAAAAAAGACGAGTTGCATTGAGTATCATTGAATAAAAACAAAGACTTAGTGGATCATAGTCAGAGGAGCTTTAGAGCTTCATGTAGTCTGGTATATATCACTCTTATTATACGATGATTTCTAAGCTGTTCATAAAAAGTTAAAACTCTAGATTTGTCGATTTCAAAGTAAAGTTTTATGAACATCCTTTTATAGAGAAAATGTTACAAATTAAATCAAAAAATAAATGAATGTTATACATACATTAACAAAATATTGATACTTATATTTGCTCACAAATTACACTTTTATTACATAAATTAATATATGTTTTACATACAATTCAAAACAGACCTGAGGATTCTGTTGATAAAATAAAGTCTAATGTACAGACATGGGGCTCTATAAATCACTTTAAATTAGATTTTTGATTTGAATTAGATGTCCTTATTAAACTAAATACACAGCAAAGGTCGACTGAAGAAGATCAGATATCATTTCCTTTGTTTTTTCACAGCATTGCCTTTCCTAATATCAGACAAATAAGTGTTTAAAATGTGAGTTTTCACATTTTAAGGGATTAAGTGTCACAGTAAAAGTCAGAGCAGTGTGACAGTCGACCTTCAGACCAGCATCGTGATGAATTTTCAGCCAACATTGATTTTATTCTTCTCATCATATTCATCAACATTTCATCACATACAATTACATACAGAGAATTACTTTAATTAATATTTAGAATAGTTTCATGCCTCATTAAATACTGTAAGAATAAATGTTGTCAATCTTAATTAACTTATTCAGAACACCTGAAGTCCCAAAAAGAAAAAAGAAAAATAGATAGATATTATGTTGTGTGCACAAGATTTTAGTTTTTTACTTTTTGGGATTTCAGGCCCTCTGTATACTTATTTCAACTTTCAACACAACAGCAAAAGATTGCCCACCGGGTGAGTAAATGCTTGTTTAAATACTCTTTACTCTTTACACTTAGCCCCCACTCACACTTACTAATATCTGACCTGTTCACTGACCTCCCTTCTTTCTACAACCCTGTGAGGTTGTCTTCAGTCTAAATACTTAGTTATTACATGTTTTACAAAGCATGACTGGTGAAGGCGGCGTGCAAACAGCTATCTTCTATCTCTGTGCACGGACCAGAGACGACTGATATTCAGATATGACAATCTCACGACCTCCATCAACTGAAAAAAACCCACTTAATACTGGTGCAGTCCTTCACTTTAAGTAAGACATTTATTAATTAAATATATGTTTTTGCATTAAATGCTCTACACAGTAAATGCCTTATTCTTACTGTTCATTTCACGTTCTCTTTATTCATTCAGATTAATTTTATTTAGATCAAAGGATGATTCAAAAAAACTTACTGATTGTGTTGGAGAGGATGGCTCATACAGATGTCATTTTAAATAGGATTATTAACCTGAACAGATGTTTTAGTTTTGTGTGAGAGGTTTTTAAATCAAAGCTTTAACGTTGACAGTTTGTAAAACACGTGTTGGGTCTACTTGATTTATTCTATTGTTGTTGGTTCAGTGAAGAGTCTCCGCTCATCCAACAGAAGACTTTCACATCGAATGCTTTTTCTTTTTCTTTGTTTCTCTTGTTTCTCTGCATCAAGGTGAATTATCATCAAATCTTGTGAAAGGACAAAATACCAACATGACTTCTCGCTCACATCTCTGAGCTCACAGAGACGTTGGTTTCTAAAGAAGACGTAAATCTTTTAAATAAAGGTCATCAATACGAAACTACTCAAGGTGTAGAATAAAGGTCAAAAGATTTCCTACAGCCGCTTGGTATGCTGTAGTTTTTAAGAATTGTAGTTTAAACAAGAGGTAACGCTCTTTATTAATTGGGACTTTTTTCAGCCATATACAAAGCCGCCCATGAGGTGAAGATGAGTATGAAAGCTTTCTGAGGCCCAGCAGTCACACGGGGAGGGCCCACGGAGGTTAGCAAAAAACATGGTCCATCCTAACTTTAAGCAACAATGACCACATTTTATTTAACACCTAAATGCTCACAATTACCTCTTAAAGCATTTTATTTATTGTAGCCTGTTTCAGAATATAAACCCCCTCTTCTTAAAATTATATGGACTTTTTTTTTGGTGATGTTTCCGACGTAAGCGAGCCCAGAGGGAGCTAATGTTAGCCAGGAGGCTAATGCTGACACGACTGCTCAAATGTGCATACGTTGATTTATATACTGGGAGGGCCCATAGAAGCCAGCTCTGCAGGCGGGCCTGGACATATAGTCGATAGTATTATCAGCAGCAGGGCAGCGTGCTGTTTGAGACTGACTTATAAACTATTACAGGTGTATTTATGGAAAGAAAGGCACATGTTAGCCAGTGCTACAGCATGGCTGACATGTTTGTAATGGTTTTTAGTTTGTCAAATCACCTTTCATGTGATTCACATAAACCCAGCTTTACGTCACTATCGCAGCTCAATTATCCAGCCAGCAACCATGATGGCAAGATGACAACACGGCAGTTTTTCTCATTTTAGGCAGGTTATTAAATCACAACTTGGCCCACTTTGTGGTGTGAAGATGATTCACCAGTGAAAAGCGCATTGATTTTTCTCTCCTTCTGCAGTAAATGACGTTTTTTACAGCTAGTATAAATGTCTTATGGGACACCAGAGTGGATCACAGAGAGTTATCTATATTCTACTTCCACTGTGAGACTCTTACGAGTGTCCTTTGGACTGATTGACGGACTTATTTCATGGCTGTAATTTTCAGAGAAGGTGTGACATTTTTCATGCATCACAGTCGCTCTATTTGTGACAAAAAAATTAAAGAGAAGATACAGAGAGAGACGTATTCACAGCGTAAACACACTGTTCTTCTTCAAGTAACTTTCAATATGGGATCAAGTTCCATTTATTTAATTCAGTTCTAAAACAGCAGATAGTAAAAGGAGATATACGTAAAGTGTGCAGATTGTGTCAATAAAACATTAGAGATAAACACACTCCTCCATGTTTGCATGCTATTTGTTGTTCAGTAAACACGTCTGTGCTTCGGCGTGTATACTTGCGTGTTTCCTGACAACACTTCTGAGTCAGTGGAGAAAATAAGATCACTATTTCCTGCTCAGATAGAAGATAAGAGTTGCAAAAAGAAAAAAAACAACCCAGAGGTTTGTGGCCTTATTTTCTGCTAAGCAAGCTCGGCTCACAGCCCTGTGGTTGAGACGCAGATAATGTGTGATCGCTGCTCTGATAACTGTCAAACGTGCGGTCGAAACTCCTCCGCATGAGTCACACACGTCGCTGTGAGATCAAACACGGACGATGTTCTGCCGTAATATTCAACCAGTCAGTGGGGGGAATGAAACACAACTCATGCTTTTATTTCAATAACTATTTTTTCTTTGGATTATAGATATTTTAACAAGAAACCATCTTAGTAAATATCTTGAATCCTTAAGTCACATTCAAAAAAGTATTCATGATTTAAAGAACTTCATACTTTTGGACTATGTGCATTTATTAACTGAGTAAAATGCACCCACACACATTTTCACAGCATACAACAAACATGTAGGTACATTCATTTACAAGTATGACTCAAAGTTTCCACAGTAATGGTCATTTTAATAGCAGAAATACCCTAATTTTGAAACGTTTGAAACCGACTCTTTGCCGTTGTACTTTGGTTTAGTTACATTAAATCTCTCTCTCTCTCTCTCTCTCTCTCTCTCTCTCTCTCTCTCTCTCTCTCACTCTCTGTCTATATGTATATATATCGTATAATTAATAATAATGCATTAGACTTTTACGACGCTGTTCGAAGTGATCAGAGACGCTTAACAAAGAATAACAACAAAACTAAACATTGAAAACAATCCAAAGAAGAAGTCATGTAAAAGAAGGAGGATGAGAGTTGAGTTTGTTAGTGGTTGTATGCGATGTTGAAGAGGGGAGTTTTTAGGCATTTCTTGAAGGTGGTGAGTGAGGGGGGATTCTCTGATGAATAAATAAATTATAATATATATACCCTGTAGTCACAGTGATAGAAAAGAAGTACACTGCTGCGTCTTTGAATGTCTCATTTCAAATAAAACCTCTCAGACGGCTCAGCTGATGAGTCAAAGTAATATCCACCTCACTTTGTTACCGTGACTTTAAACTGTTTCATTTAGCTTTCATAACGACTTCTGTGGATCCACCAGAAGGTTCTCATTTTAATTCAAAATAAAAGCTGGGTTTAATTCAAACAGCAAGTAAAGTACTCTCAGCTTAGACAATAAAAAAATTCATAATAAAAGCCTGACCATTTTTATTTTAGACAGGAAGTAACGGAATTATTGAACTAGTATAAATATAGTTCAGTAAGAGATATACATATTTATCTCATTTTCTGACCTAACCAGTTATTTAAATTGAATTATAATTTCTCTTTTTTTTCAATCTTTAAAGTCTTCCTTCTTTGTTTAAGCAGTTTTGGTGCTGAGGTGTGCTGTGGCTGTTTTGGTGCTGTGGTGTGCTGCGTGCAGTTTTGGTGCTGTGGTGTGCTGCTAGCAGTTTTGCAGTTTTTGTGCTGTGGTGTGCTGCGTGCAGTTTTTGTGCTGTGGTGTGCTGCGTGCAGTTTTGGTGCTGAGGTGTGCTGCGTACAGTTTTGCAGTTTTGGTGCTGAGGTGTGCTGCGTGCAGTTTTGCAGTTTTGGTGCTGAGGTGTGCAGCGTACAGTTTTGCAGTTTTGGTGCTGAGGTGTGCAGCGTGCAGTTTTGGTGCTGAGGTGTGCTGCGTGCAGTTTTGGTGCTGAGGTGTGCAGCGTGCAGTTTTGGTGCTGAGGTGTGCTGCGCGCAGTTTTGCAGTTTTGGTGCTGAGGTGTGCTGCGTACAGTTTTGCAGTTTTGGTGCTGTGGTGTGCTGCGTGCAGTTTTGGTGCTGAGGTGTGCTGCGTGCAGTTTTGGTGCTGAGGTGTGCTGCGTACAGTTTTGGTGCTGTGGTGTGCTGCGTACAGTTTTGGTGCTGTGGTGTGCTGCGTGCTGTTTTGTATGGGGCGCCGATTGTAAAGTTGTGCACACTACAAATAACAACAACATTTCTCCACATTTAGCCCTAAAACATCACTTTTTATTCACATTTAGAGAAATATCTGTGAACTTATTGGCAAATATAAATGTTAACTATTATATCTAAATGTTAAATGTTTTATCTAAATGTTACATTTTATATATAAATGTTAAAAATACATGTCCTGATTCTAAATATTTAGCAACGATTTCTAAATATTTAGTTAAGATTTCTTAATCTTTAGTTAAGATTTATAAATCTTTGGTTAAGATTTATAAATCTTTAGTTAAGATTTCTAAATATTTAGCAACGATTTCTAAATATTTAGTTAAGATTTCTAAATCTTTAGTTAAGATTTATAAATATTTAGTTAAGATTTATAAATCTTTAGTTAAGATTTCTAAATATTTAGCAACGATTTCTAAATATTTAGCTAATATGCAAATTCACTCTACCGCCAACCGGAAGCACCAAAATAAGAGTTCGAGGAGCGAACGAACATGTGTAGGCTGTCAGCCGCAGCCAGGGCATTAATTGAGAATTCAGCAAGTTGGTGGATAACAACAACTGAAAACGGAGGGGAGGGGAAGAAACCTTTTGACTGCAGTTTGAGAGCAGAGATGACTAGGAGTGGAAAATGTAGATTATATTTCGACTTAATTTATGCTTCTATGCATAACGGCAACAAATGATTGTTAAGTAGCCTACACATGTTCGTGAAAATCTTGATTTTGATTTGGGGAGAGTGGCATGGCTGAATAGCTATCTATATTGTTGTTAAACACACGATCAAAATATATATTTACTGTTTGTTAATAGTACACAAAGTTACTGACTTCAAATCTTGGTAGCAAACGTTAGCTCTCTGGTTCAAAACTGAGCCAATCTGGTTCGTCTCTTTCTCCCACTCTTTATTATATTTTTTCCATATTTTCCCCACTTATTCCTGGGCATCGTCACTCTGTCGCTCTGTCTGGTGTAGTTGTGCATGTGTGTGGGGGGGGTGCCGGATCGGGTGCGCGTGGTAACCAAGGAAACGGGGTTGTAGCCCAATGTCGCCTATAACAAGCGGACTTGGCAACACTGGTTGGATCACTTCCTCGAACTTTTATTTTGGTGCTTCCGGTTGGCGGTAGAGTGAATTTGCATATTAGCTAAATATTTAGAAATTGTTGCTAAATATTTATAAATCTTAACTCAATATTTATAAATCTTAACTAAAGATTTATAAATCTTAACTAAAGATTTATAAATCTAAACTAAAGATTTAGAAATCTTAACTAAATATTTATAAATCTTAACTAAAGATTTATAAATCTTAACTCAATATTTATAAATCTTAACTAAAGATTTAGAAATCTTAACTAAATATTTAGAAATCGTTGCTAAATATTTAGAATCAGGACATGTATTTTTAACATTTATACATAAAATGTAACATTTAGATAAAACATTCAACATTTAGATATAATATTTAACATTTATATTTGCCAATAAGTTCACAGATATTTCTCTAAATGTGAATAAAGAGTGATGTTTTAGGGCTAAATGTGGAGAAATGTTGTTATTTGTAGTGTGCGCAACTTTACAATCGGCGCCCCATAGTTTTGGTGCTGAGGTGTGCTGCGTGCAGTTTTGGTGCTGAGGTGTGCTGCGTGCAGTTTTGGTGCTTTGCTACTATACGTGTCTGTTTCTTTGTGTTATTTTACAGTTTTAACTTAACTGATGAAGCTTGATAGAAAAAAAGGGGTGGGACCAGTAAGGTGTTTTTTTACTTCATCCTACACCCTTTGGAACAGACACGATACACTGTCTATACAGAAAATCTTCTTTTACCATTATTGTTATGGTTTTGTTTGCCTTTACAGTAAAGATGTAAAATCATTGTCTTTTAAAGTTGTCCTTATCTGTATTTCTGTAACAATATCATTTGGTATAAAGTATTTACAGTATGATTAAAGTAACACTTTATTTATATATATATCTTTTTATTAAAGAATATAGAAAAACCTTTAAATGAGAATATTTACTGAAGCTGTGCACTTCTTCAAAGAGGAGGTTTGTTTTCTTTTAACTGAGGATTTCCATTTTAAAACACGGTTTGCTTCATTGCAGATGTTGTGATTAAAAAAACGTTCCTTTAATTGCCCATATCATTTGTATTATTATTCTAAAGCCCTGTATAAACATTTTTACACAACACCTGGCAGTGCATGAAATGTGAAGGGTTTTTTCATGTCACATTTTTCTTGTAGGTGTCTAGGTAAATGATTCATCTTATTATATTAATATAACTGTGTTAAATTAGACTGTCTTAGCTGTTGACACACAAGGCTCTGATTATTCCAATAGTTAGAGCTGTGAACAAATACTTTATCAAACAATGATTTCAGCATACAGCTAACGTACATTATGTCATGAAACCTCTAAATGTCAAATTAATGCTTATACTCCTCAGGGGGAGTTATGACCTGTTCTTTAGACTTCTCTACATTTATTTGACGTCTGTGAAGACTTAGATTTCACAGAGAAATGATCCAAGCCTCTTATTACAATAGAATTACTATTTAAAAATTACACCAGCAAACAGATTCAAGTGTTTAAAAAAAGCTTCCTAGCTTGACTTATGAAAACATTTCTTCTGTGAAGGTAACTTTCAGTAACACCAACTACTACTACTACTACTAAATCAGTGATAATGTTATTACTATAAAAGTCATTAGGTAACAGAATTAGACTCAAAGCAGCCAAATTCTGCATCAAATAGGAGGAGAGGAGAGGAGAGGAGACTTTCTACAAGTATAGATATAAAGGACACACTGTATTAGGCTGTGAAAAGAAGCAATGCCTTCATGCCGCCTTGATGTCCTGTGATAATACTTATAGAGACTTTTACTTATGTTTAAAAGTGTTTTATTACTGATTCCACTTTAGGCACTGAGTACATCCTCCACCACTGGAAGCAAATATGAAAATCAAGCCATAAAAAAAAGCAAAAGTTGCTCCAAGCCTCTGAGCTGAGTGAAAGCTGCCTGTCTCACCAGAAAGTCTTCAACACTTAAAGAAATGATGTCTCTGATAGAAACTGAGTGATTGCTTCTTATATTTTATTATTTAAGTCTTGCTAGTTCTGTTTTATCTCCTTTGTTAAATGTTTTGCACCAATACACCAAGTCAAATTCCTTGTATGTGCAAATGTACTTGGCAATAAAACCCGATTCTGATTCTGACTCTGATTGGTTGCTTGAGGGCACTATTCCTATACATGCCATGAAGCAGCTACTGTAATGTAAGGGACCTAAAGATAAGTTGTCTCAACGTGTGTTTGGCATTTTGAAGCAAAGTGTGGTTGCTTTTTACTTCCTGATGTTGCTTCAGCTCTGGAAAGCCTGAAACCACTAAACCACAGCCCTGTGCAGAAAAAAAATCGTCATTTCACTCTGCACCTGTCACCACAGTCCACATCCAGACTGCGTTCATATATTAAATCTGACCCCAGACTTTTTAAGGTGTCATTATTTCTATAACTTCTGGTGTTTCATACAAATGTTCAGAGTGGAATCTTTCTACAGCACAGTCTGATTGAACATGGCATTGTCATTCAGGAGGAGCAGGAGCACACATTTTTATTCTAAAGATAGGACAGTGGATAGAGTCCGGGGAGAGAGAGAAGCGGGAACAACATGCAGGAAAGAGTCGGACTCAAACCCGGGGAACCAAGCTTCTATACACGGGGTGCGCACACCAACCGGTAGGCTACCAGCGCCCCCAGGAGCTAACATTTAGTAATTATTTCTTTATATTGTAGGTGCTTGGGCTTGCTGGTGCAAATCTCTGGATTGTGTCAAAGCCCCCCCTGACCTATGACTTCTGATCCTAATGTCCACCATGTATGAGCAGTATGCAGTTTTACAGTTCAGAGATTTCCCCATCATCACTCTTCAGAGTCTATAGGTGTCTGTCGCTGCAGAAACCTGGATATTTGGTGAGAACGCAGCCAGTTCTAGTGACAGTTTCAAGGTCCCCCTTCAACTCTGCCACTACTTTCCAATAATAATGACACAAGAAAGACATACAGTTTCACACTTTCAAGATTCCCAAAAAAACACAATTTTCTATAATTTGATACAGGCGTCGAATTTGACTGTTTTAAAAATATTTACATTTTTGTGTATTTTGGGTCACTTCAGGAAAAGTCATCAAATTTACTGCTGTTCAATGTCAAATCAGGTCAAATTTGACCCGAGTTAGGCATTAGCCTCACGTTCAGCTCTTCTTATAGTTTCTTGATAATTTAGATAAAAGGAAGCAGGCAGGTAGTTTGTCTCTCTTTTTTTTTTCTCAGTAATGATAATCTTTCTTTTCTGAGAATATTAACAGCCTGACATTTCTCTGAAGTAAGTTGATGCTTTTTTCTGCTTTGATGGCTGATGTGTGTGTTTCTCTTTAAACTTCAGTCCTCTAAGAACCGTCTCACAGATAACAAGACAGATTGTCTGTAAACTTGTCAAATCAAATCAACAAATTGATGTGTATTTTTAAAACTCAAAGGCTCTTACATTTTTAAGTTGTGATTTTTTTTCACAGAGCTTTATTGATTTTTCACAGACAAAAAAACAAGTTATACAAATAAGTGTATTCTTTTTTTAATAGACTAAATTAATTAATTTGTAATAATTCTAAACACTCAGAGTCAGAAGCTTTTATTGTCACTTCACAGCTTCTCCTCCGTGCTGCATGCATACAATATAAAAGCATCATTCAACACATGGAAATAGAAATACTGCTCTGTGCCTGGATCAGTCTCACATGTTATTGCTCTCCTCTGACAGATATTGCACATTCTCAGTGTTAATATTGCACATTTCTCAAACTCCATATTCTGAGATTATAAAATGTATATTACTATGTTTTAGTTGTAATTATGTGTTATTGAGCAGTCATGTTGTAAAAGTAAAATATTTCTTCAATCAATGTTCTTTTCAGGTCACTGATGATGTTTGAACTTTATTTAAATTGTGAGTGTTATTGAACCCAAGCACTCGATATTATCTTGCATCTCTAAAAAAGTCATGATGTATTTGGAAACAGATATTTGACGTGGATGTAACTTTAAAATATTACAGAAGCTTTAAGACATGCACTGACTGAGCTTTGCCATCATTCTCCGGGTAAAGACGTAGGTTTGGTAGATTTTTTTCGGCTTTTTATGCCTTTATTTTAAGAGTGGATAGAGTCAGAAATAGGGGAATGACATGCGGGAAAGGAGCCACAGGCCAAATTTGAACCTGGGCCGCCCGCTTGGATGACATAGCGTGTGTACATGGGCCGCACGCACTAACCACTTGGCTACCGGCACACCAGATAATTGATATTTTTGATAAAATGTAATAAATTCAAGTCGCCACAAAGTATAACATTTAACTCTTAAAACTCTCCAAGGCGAAAACATTTCACAAATGAAAAACGTTTGTCAAGATGCTTTAAGTCGTTCAGTGCATGCATCTTACATTTAACCTGACGATCTGTCAATCAAATCTCATGAAATGTGCAGATTAATGCTCTGACGCTCTGACACACCACATGATTTCTGTGTTTGTGAATTTAACAATGTCCCAATCGTCATCAAATTAAATATCAGCGTTCTCAAACATACTTCACACAAGTACAGTATATACAGAAGAATTAAAATAAAGAGCTATTTCCATTTTTTTTTTTATTTGCTCAAATAAAATGTGATTCAGGGATATTAGGGAAGACAAAAAAAATCATCAAAATGTGCTTCTTTTTTTTCATTCCAGATCCTTTGTATAAAAGTGTTGTCCTTCAGTTCGACCCTTTTTGGGACCTAACTAGATGCTGCGTTCAGGGCACATCCTCTGCAGTATAAAGCTGAGCTCATCTTTCAGTTGCCCCCTTTCTAGTCATGAGCTGTTGTCATGATGTGGTTCCTCCTCCTGCTCGTCCTCTTTAACGCTCTAGTTGAGCCGCTGAAAGGTAATTTACAGCTTTTCTCTTGAAATGTAACTTTTGATATTTGTATCTTTTAGACAGTTGACATTGGTTTACAGAAGCAAATCAGAAGAGATGAAGGCATTTTATAAACTATTATTGATTTAAGGGAAGTTATTTTTGAATGCACATGCAGGAGCTGCAGTAAGTTTGTTTGTGAATATAAAAATGTTCTTTGTAAAATCCCTTTTAAGGCTTGCATGGAAAGATACATTTTTATTAACGAATATTTTGCTAAATTTAAAAAAAATTCCTGTTTCAATCGCTACAAGTTTGTTGTTTCTCTAAAGCTTTCATATAATAGAAATGTGTTGGAGGAGGCTGTAACTTAAAGACAATGAGAACAGCTCCTGCACACTGTTACAGGAATATTTAACACTGATTGTGATTTATCGTGACTTTTGGGATTTTTTTCGGGCTGATGATGCACTAAGCATCAATCTCAGTGGTTCTCTGATTGGGTGATTGTAAATTGAGGCAGTCTCTTTGGTTATATTAACACATGGAAATGATTTGATGCTGCCATCATACGTAATGAAGGTTGGTTCGACCCTAACATTTTGTGGTTCAATAAACATGTCAGCACAAACGCGACAGTGTGCGGAAGCTTTTTGCATTTTCATGGTATAGAGACAAAAATCTGTCATTTTTTCCCCATCTAACTCTTGATGCTCTAATTTAAGTGTTTGAAGTAATCTGGGTACTATTTAAATAAATTCTTATTCTATGTCTTCATAATTTAAAAGATCAAATGTTTGACACTGGATTGCATGAAGAGATAATTCATAAATCTCTAAAGCACAGGTTTGAAAGCTTTTAAAGATTTTAAAGGTACAGATAACTTGGAATATTATTGAGTCATTTACAGGAAAAATGTCAACATAATCCAACACCAGATCTCTGAAATGGTTCTGTGATTCAGTTTTAATTGACCCATCACACATGAATTATTATGATTAATATTAACCACAGGGCAAGATTTCTTTTAATGCAATGTTTTACTTCTTGGGATATGCAAAGTGACATTATCATCATTTGTGTTATATATTTATAATTTTGAAAAGGTTACTGAAGTGTCCACTGAAGCGGACGTCATGCAACTCTTTAATGCAAACGTTTTTTTCTCAATGCATAACTCGTTTTTTTTTTTAACACAAGTGTCCACCTCTGTGATGAGAATCGTTCTAAATTCTTGAATTTGGGTATTGAAGTTTTTCTGTCTCGTACAGATAAAAATGATGGGATTACCTCGTACCTCCACAGCTTTTCACCTGGAGGCTGACGGAGCAGCACAACAGCAGACATTTAACGGGAGAGCGTGTACTTGAATCCTGACCTTAGCTCTACCCATAGAATCAAACTTAAGGACCCAACCCATTAACTCACACAAAGCATTGTTTTTGTTTTTGTTAAGAAACAATCCTGCAATTGAGAGTTTCATCATAGAAATCAATTGACCTACGGAGAAAATGTACACCCAAGTTACCCAAGCCCTTCCAGAAAGGGGCGTGGTCGGACACAGCTCATTTGCATTTAAAGCTACAGACACAGAAACAGCCTGTTCTGAGCAGGGCTGAAATAGAGGTGTTTATAGGCATGATCAAATACAGGAGAGAGGATTTTTAACAAGAAACTTTACAGACATGTTTTTGGGAACTCTGAGACTTTTTTACACTGGTTAAAAGGTCGGATAATATGTGACCTTTAAATAAAGCCAGCAATGCATGATGTCCTGTTCAGTGGACAGGTGACGTAAAATCAATATTTTGGAATATTAACAATAATATCCCCCCTTGGTTTTTGACTTGATGTTACGAAAGTCATCACCTGCGAAGGTCTTCTAGATAACAAGGTTTGAAAGATGTTCCAGAGGCCGACAGGGCATGGCTACTGTCAGCCGTACTGTGGCTATATACTGTCGGCCATCTTGAATTTGAAGAAATGCTTGGTACACTTCCTACAGCTGGTCAGTGGGGGGCAGTTCATGGGATGAATTGCTTACGTGCACTGCAGTGGATGATGTAAAAACCTCCCATCAGAACCTTTGTATTTAGTTAAAAAAAAACATCATTTGAAAAGCTCTTGGCTGTAGTGACCTCTATAGGTGAAAGTGCCCACGACGGCTATGATCTCTGTGCATGTAATTAAAAGGCTGCATTAGGTTTTCTGTTCGTCAGTATGTTGCTCTCCACTCTTTAGTTCATATTGTGAAACTGTAGAACTAAACGTAGCATTAATATAAAGGCAAATGTTCTCATTATAGCATCGTATAGCGGGCTCTTTTGCTTCGTTTGCTACTTCCGCGTCTTTTTTTAATGGCACGTCTTACCTCGGGAGACCCTGCCCCCCCTCCCAACTGACAGGGATAGTCGCCCGCTGTGAGGGGCATATGTGAACGACTTGGTCAGGATAATCTCCGGAGCAGTCCTCCTAAAATGATTTAGATATTTTCAGGAGTGCATATGTGAAAACGGCTCATGTTAGAATTTCTTTCATGATCATGAAATGTGTTGACAAGTTTTGATTTGTTTATATCTTTTAGTACTTTATAGAAACAAATCAAGCCTCCTTTTTTAAATTAATTTAAAAAAAGAAGCTTTCAATCGCCAATTTTTTAAAGGGTTAATTTGATACAAATTCAAAACATGAAACTGTTGGCATACTCTAATTACCCCCTCCTTTCATGTAGTTCATGCAAAAAAGGTGATTCTGCAAGGGGGAAAAGGGCCGTGTGAAGGCCACATTAAAGTCTTCCACAATAATGATTGGGGTTACGTCGGGGACACAATCTGGAACAATTCCATTGAGGAGGTGGTGTGCAGGAGCACCCACTGTGGGAAACCCGAGACAAACTCCTCAGGCTTCGAGGGTCGGCCCACTGACAGCAACGTGTGGCTCAATGAGGTGAGATGCAAAGGAAACGAGAATGACCTGTTGAAGTGTGACTATCCTGGCTGGGACCTCAAGAATTTCAGAGATGACTTTGTGAGAACCATCAAATGCTCAAGTAAGACCCATCTTTTCCTTTGTACTTTTTTAGATAGTATGTTTCGTTTAAAACTATACGCGTTTATATTGTCAGAGATTCTATAAAAAGCTGCTGGGAATGAAGCTTTGGATTTCCTCCGTTGTTAAATTGTACCTGTTCTTGACTATGACCTTGACTTTGACTTTGATCTGCTTTTCTAGATAAAATCAAATTAAGCCTGGAAGGGTATAAGTGTGCGGGAGCTGTGAGGTACTCCACGGATAATGAAACAGATCAAGGTTACTTTTGTGAAGACAATTTTGGTAAGAATCACAAACATTCATATGGGACACTTCACCAGGGTCATGTCTTTATAAATTGTTGCAGTGTGGGGGTTTATAAAGGATAAATATGGATATGTTCTTCATGTATAGTGAAAGCATATTAATCAAAGTGCAGACTGGGAGCTTTAATAAAAACAATAAGTCAGTGGTCGATGACGCACAACAATTAAAAAAAAAAATCCATTACAAGTCGAAGTCCAGTTGTCAAAGTTCTACCTCACTTGAGCTTACTTTCCGCTTACATATACATTATCAAGACACTGTTACTGAAATAAAGCAACATTACGGAGGCGTTTGGTTAACTTTGGCTCCCACTGTCCCTGAGTGTAACTGCACTGTCGTAAAACACAGAGTACTGACACAGCCAGCTCAGCGTCGGACTTGAAGCCTACTGTGTCGCGAAGCTCTCACCAACATTTTGTAGCTTGTCGAATATTTACTCTATTTTGGCTTCTTCCTCCTTGACCACTCTTTACGTTTCTCTTGTTAGCTTTGTCCACCACCCTCTTCCATCTCTTAGCCTCATTCATTGTATCAAACAGTACAGAGGTGGGCTAACTGGCTACTTTTTATCTGAGGGCTGGTTTGTGATCTAGTTCTGTAAAGATGTACCCATTTCTTTTAAGTGAACCACGGCCTGCTGCAAAAGTAACATACTGCTTAAAGCACGTGACTGGGGTGCACTGTGGAAATGTATTAGATGCTATTCATCCTGTTGAAAGCTTTTGTGCTAATAGATCAGCTTCAAAACTACTTTTTTTAAGGTAAAACATTGACATATTGTTGCTTTAAAGCTCCTTTTCGTTTGTTTGTTTTGTACTAAAAAATGTCATCCTGCTTTCTTTATCCAGTCAAATGTGTCACTGAAAAATATTTGTAGTGTAAAATGTAAATAAGAAGGTTGTCTCTTCAGGGGACTATTAATCCCCTTGTCAGACACCGACCCCGCAACAGCAGCTACAGGCATTAAAAATAATTTTGCACCGCAATCAATCTTCTCTCTGATTGTCTTGTTTGCTTCTGTCGCTCATAAAGAGGCATCACTATTCATTTCAGACTGTTTCATAACCAATTAAAAACTGCCACAGGGGCAATTAAAAAATTGACTAACCCCATATATTTTATTGTTGAGTGCTTACATTAGGGAGGGAGGGACTAGCACAGAGAACTCCCATGATTCCCCGCTAGCCTCAAAGTCATTTTTAGTTACTGTAGTATTGATTGAGAGCCCCCTGGCAGCGGTATCTACATATTGTATCTTTTTTCAACAATGATGCATCAACGTATAAGCCGTTGTAGTGTTGCAGATGATTGAGAAGGAAGTAGAGTAGTTCATCTACTTAATAATTCCAGGCTTTGTCAACTCATTTTTATTTCTTAAATCACTCCTTTCATCCCTCAAAGAACTACAAGTATGATTACTTATGTTCATTGATATGTTAATGATAATGATGTGTTTTTCTAACATAAAGGGGAAGCTGAAGCCGACCTTTTGTGTAGCAGTCTTAAATGCGGAAAATCCAAGAAGATCAACAAATATGAATGGTTTGGTGGGAAAGGATTGGTAAACCAGAAGATGATGAAGATCAAGTGTTACAACACGACACTTTTAACTCATTTGTGGCAATGTGTGGACGAGGAAACAAGTGACTGCAAAAAACCTGCATCTGTTATATGTACAGGTAATACATCATTTCACTGAGTTTACTTAAGCATTGTAACATATCACTGATTTCATGCAATGGTTGATAAACAGGTTCTAAGAGAGTTCAACTCAAAGGAAGTGGATCGAATGTGTGCTCTGGGCGGCTGGAAAAAGAGGAAAACGAAACCTGGACTCCTGTTAAAAACGAGACAACCAGTCCTCATGTTTGGTGCCAGCAGATGCACTGTGGGACATCTGTTGTCAGTGAAAATGAAGTAAATGTGACATGCTCAGGTAATTTAACTTAAAATTAATATTTAACCACATCTTGTCATAAAGAAAGCTCACTCGCCATTTTCCTCTGATGTCAAGCTCAGGTTGTAATGCTCAAATTCTGTTATACTGTTGTACTGCTATATGTACCAGACATTTACTTTATACAAATATAGAATTACTCCACCGATAAAACGTCCCCAGTATGCAGCTTTATCGGCTGTTGAATAAAAATGCACACAAAAAAAATCTAAACACACACTTATCTGTAAAACGGCAAGGATCCCTCAGGTCAGTGCAGACCACAGCACAACAGATTCTTGTGTTGGTTGAAGCACAACTGTATACAAATGGACAACTAACCTTTGCCTCCTCCAGTTGGACAAAAATGAAGCAAAAAAAACTTGACCACGATTGGTGCAGACAAAATGTGAGTTTGGTAGCAGAGTATGCACAGTAGGGATCAGCAGGAGCCAGGATACTAATTTGAGGCAGCTTCCGCTAACAAAAAACCCACATTTATGGATGCAGATGGCCTAGCGGTTGCCTTGTACAGAGGCTATGGTCCTCGAAGCGGCTGGCCCATGTCCGAGTCTGGCCTGTAGCTCTTTCCCACATGTCATTCCCCACTCTCTCTCCCCGGTTTCTGGGAAATCTATAAGCATAATGAATCTGACAAATCATCAAGTCACTCCTTTTTGGAGTTGCAATAACTAGCAGATAAAAAGATAATTGAGGACGATGATAATAATCTGAAGGGACACCAGGCCACATTTCAAGTGAAATCAGAATATTTGATCACTCGTTGGTGTCGCTCGACAACACATCCAGCCACTTACTAGCTACCATTACCATTAGCAGGAAATCTTAGATTTTGCTTCTATATAATGTAACACAATCAAATGGTACTTATAGCTAGAAGTGTCTTGAATTAATTATTTTCATCTATTGCGAACGATAATTTATAAAATATGTTGTTTCAGCTTGAAAAATTCCAGATGTCCATCCGTATTGTTACCATTTCAACCTGCAGTGTCTGATCAGTTATTGTGATACAATTTGGAACTTAGATTACAGCAATGAAAATGCATGAAGGTATTGCACTCCCACGATGTCAGAGGAAAATGGCGGCTGTGTGAATATGGGTGATTGGTCTGTGATTGTTCTGTGAAGTTTTTAATCGTTATCTTGCTCTTTTTTAAACTCAAGTTCTTAAACTAATGCCATACATTAGGAGCCATTTGAAAAACTAAATCCCCAACCTCTATCTTTTTTTTTAACAACCCACAGACAATGTAACCGTCGTTCTGATGGACAACAACAAAGAGAGCAAGTGCTACGGCGCAGTTCATGTTAAAGTGAACAGTATGAGATACCCTGTGTGTGCCTCCACCTGGACCAAAAAAGAAGCTCAAGTGGTTTGCAGTGAGAAAAACTGTGGGAGTGTGAGTTTTTGAGTGTCCTGTTTCAGTAAAAAACAATTAAAACGTTTCTGTGTTTCACGTAAGCCTGTAAAACTTGTGCTCAACCACGGCCACAAGTGACAACTAAAGGATGAATGGTGCTTAATGCTCAAATGTATTAAATTAAACTGACTCAAAGATGGCAGCAACACAGAAATATGTTCATGGTGTTTGCTAACTTTAAACTGGGTACAGATAAGTAAGATAGATAAGTTAATAGATTTCCATCACAGCAAAATCAATCATGTAACTTGACTTTTATTTGGCAAAATACTAAAGTTAATTCCTTGTAATATTCATGAAGTAATCAATCCAACCTAATAACAGCTCCTGTGTGTAGTTGTCACATTGGAAATAAAGTGGAGGCAACGATAGTTTATCAGATCGTAAAATTTTGCCTGTTTTTACTCAAAGAAAGTCTGTGTACTCTGAACTCGCTTGAACTGCAACCCTCTGTGGTGCGATTGATTGCGAGAAAAACGATTAAAAAAACACAGACGGATCTTTTTACCAACTACAGAAAACTAAAATAAGAACAAGCAAATTGATACCATTTTTGTTGGTAACCTTACTGAAAGCAGCCACGTTGATGAAGAATGTTTTACCGCACTCAGGCCGGATGAGGATTGCATGCCCACCGACGGAACAATGACTTGGATGCAGCTCTTCTATATGCAGATGATCAGATCTTCTCTTTTCCAGGTGGTGGCTTATGAAACAAAGAAAGGAAACGCTAAACAGGGGATTATGGACTATATGGAATGCTTGGGCAGTGAGTCCTCACTGTGGCACTGCTTTGGGCAACATAAACCTTTCGAATGTGATACCAAAGCCTACGTAGTTTGTTCAGGTGAGATATGACAGCTATCTCGTGTATGTGACAGCAGCATAATGTCATTTTATGTACAAGAATATGTACAGTTGATTTATTTCTGTCCAAATGTGTGCAAAGAGGGATTTTTGAGGTCCCATGTTTTGTAACTCAGTTGCTTCCCTTACTGTCATGGTACAGATAGCATAAACGTGAGACTGGCTGACAGTCCTGGAAGATGTGCAGGGAGAGTGGAGATTCAACATGAAGGCAAATGGCAAAGGGTCAATGAAAAAGCATGGGACGATACCAACTCAAAGGTCGTCTGCAATCATCTGAAGTGTGGAAATGAACGACGTAACAGCAATCCTGAGGACAAATACAGCCAGGGTTCAAGTGGTTTCCTGCCTGTGACTGTAAAATGTAGACCAAATGCCTTACACATATCTGAATGCATGACCAATAACTTAGACACTGTAGCCAAGGAGAAGGAAGCAGTCAGGATAACCTGTGAAAGTAAGTGTTATTTCAGTTTGTCTGTTATGCCTTCTGACCTTCTCTTTGTCTGTCTGCATGTCATTCTCCAATTTAATTCTGGGAACTTGAATCTGTCCTCGACTTTGATCCTCGAGGTTTGAGTAGAGAGGTTACAAAGGCCACCATATATCCGGAGAAGTAGTTTTTATGTTAGATATTACTCAACATTACTGTCCCAGCCCGACTCAAAGGCTGTGTCCAAACAGGAAGAAGAGGGGAAACCAGATCAGAGAGTCGGAGAGTGAAATGGGGAAACGAGGAGATCTTTAAAGGCAGAGTGCACCGGGTCCAGGTGAAGGTCATTCAGCTGATGACCCTGGCGATGGAAAGTGATGTAAACATATGCAGCTTTTTGAAGAGAGCGAATAATTTACAAACCTGTGCTGCAGCTCCACCGAGTGTCCAATGTTGGCCGCTCCTTTCCAAAGCTCTTTTTGCCTTCCAGCCTTCCAACTAGACTAAATTTACATCCAGGGGTCATTTTGAACCAGAAGATATAGGATCAATGTGAAAGCACCTTGGGTCCAAATGATGGGGTCAGGAAGTTGTTTTTGCTTTTTATAATGTGTACTTAAATTGAAGTGACAATATTTTGTATCCTGTATTGTTCTGTCTTTTATTGTTGGTCTTGTCTGGTTCTGTTTTTTTGTGTATCAGTCGTTGAGTTTGATGTAGGCCTATTTTAAAGGACCATCTCGGGTGGGGCATTGCAAATGACTTTAGGCTATAAATGCTGCAGTGTGAGCATAAAAGAAAGAATACCAGTAGTTATAAAAACGTACCCACAAGAGTTATTTTTTAGCCTAAGATGAGGTGCTATATCTTAGCATTGTACACTGCACACTGAATGCTTGACTGCCCTTTTTTAATTTTGTGTGACGCTTGAATAAATCCTTGGATACATTGTGAAGACATTTCATGTGTCGATTGCAGATATTAACTAGAAAAGAAAGAAGCTTGCAGGTGAATGAGCTCAACTAAAATAGCCAACTAAATTGGTAACTACAGTAACCATTTCTGATAGAACAATTGGAATCAATCAAGCTGTGAATAACAGTGAACAGAGAACATGTCCTCTGTAGCTAATCATTCTAATGACTCAGAAATTGAGTTCTTTGCATTTCATTTGAAGACAGATTTGGGCAACCCGAATAATTTGCCAGTTCATCACATTCCTAAGCTCACCTTTTGTCTCTATTTCCTTCTTCTGTCTGTGGCAGAGCACAAAGTGGTCTTTCTGGATGGAGTAAATTCCTGCTCTGGCATGGTTGGAATAGAGCAGGGCAATGAAACTTTCTGGCTCTCAGGGTCTAGTGAGACATGGACCCAAGAACAGGCAGACACAGTGTGTCGGCAGATGCACTGCAACAAGGCGTTCAACTTTAGCTTCACATCCAACGCTGATATGAAGAAAAGAGTTTGGAATGAATCTTACAGCTGCTCGTCCAACCCTACATCTTTGTTTGAATGTAAAAATACGGCAAAGCCATTGAACCACAGTGATACTATTGCCACTGTTATATGCAAAGGTAATGTGAAGCAATGTCGAAACATAGAAGTATGATCTAAATGGTTGCCTTACTTCATACTGTCCATTGATTTAAGATTCTATGGTTTGGAGGGCATTGGTGAAATTTCCTGAAACAGAACAAATATCCGACGATAAATGTTTTTAGTTGTGAAATAATCTGCAGATGCAAGTCTGAATATAACTCCCTTGTTTCTTCTTGTTGATTTCAACAACAGGAAATATCAAAGTGGACCTGACGCAGAAGTGTTGGGGAAATGTCAACATTTGTATGGGAGAAGAGTGTGGCGGTGTGTGTGACGACACCTGGACTGAAAAGAAGTCTGAAATGCTGTGTGAACATCTGAAGTGTGGGCATGCGATCCTACATGCCAAAAGCCCTCCTCAAGAAAGCAAAGCCTCCTTCAAAAGCATGCACGCCACGAAGCACACGAAAGACATCAGCCAGTGCAACTTCATCAAAAATGACGAAAAAACCTGCAAAGGAAAGGCAGCTTCTGTTGTTTGCTCAGGTAATGTATTGTTTATACATATTCATATATTCACATTTATATTTTCCCTGTTAAAAAAATAGATTTTGGAGTTTATCTAATAACTTTTCATATGAACACATTTGGGTGATACTTTCTATGACACCCATCTCTATAATGCATCATGAACACATTACAGGGCATTTCTGTCTTCTTGGAGCTGGATAGAGTTATTTTTATAAGCATTCACTCATCATGGGCCTTGTCTTTCAATTTTTTATTTTATCTGCACACATAGTTGATATCTTTGTTAAACTTCCAAATCCTCATCTTTTTATTATCTGCTTTACAAAAAGTTCCCAATAGGACAATTACAATTCTGTCGGTGTGTTTCCATTGGTTTGTTACAGAAAGTGTTGACACCAGAATGAATGCCATCAGAGACAAATGTTGTGGGAATGTGGAAGTTTTCTACGAGAGTCAATGGCTCCCAGTGTGCAAGGAGGCTCTCGAAGACAATGAATCAAAGAACATCATCTGTGGGGAGTGGAATTGCGGTCAGGCTGTCGAAATGCACGACTTCTTCGGACCTAAACATGGGTCATCCAGCATTTCAGGCATAAAGTGTCCCAGTGGTGTGAAGTCATTAAAAGAATGTAACATCACTTCTAACAAAACGCCCTGCAATCTTGCTGGTCTCGAGTGCTCACGTAAGTCTGATTTCAAAATGTCTTCACCATCAGGATGTTCTTTTCAAATTGCAAATTATGTTTTCTTAAAAAATATTTACATGATGAAAATATGTCATGACACGAGCTGTAGTTTGCTGTTGCAGTTTTTGCTAAAGCTTTTGTTCTAGGATTCTACCATATCTAAGAAATATGTTTGTGTTTTCTTAGAGAGTTAAATGAGTTGATTGAACCTTCCTGATTCACAGAAGACCGTGAGCATTGAAAATGGAAGCAGTTGAAGCTGTTAGCTTATTAGCTCTGCCTAATGGTTAAAAAAAAAATCAGCCTATGAGCACAAAAAGCTTACCCAATGACATATTTGTTATTTAAACATGTTATTGGGTGAGCTTTTTGTGCTTATAGCTGTCTTTGGATTGGGTGTTATGGGTGTGAAAATGTCTAGACTAGCATAAAAGTCATAAACTATATGAAATTTGGACAAAGCCTGATTGATGTCACCCATTGGTTTGGGAAGGGCTTGATTTAGAAGCGCTTCCATGGCGGTTGCCTTATTGAAGATGCTGACTCATTCAAACTTGTGGTCAACCTAACGACAGGCTAATAGCTGGAGCTGATGCGGGCCAAGCCTCCTAACAAACTGCTACAACGTGAGCACTTGCTGTCACACCAGTTACGCCCCTAATTATGCATAACTGGTGTCCTTCATAAAAACAAAACGAGTGAGTTATAACAAAAATCACCTAGTATCGGTACAGTCTAGCCGATAAAGAAATTGATGAATCAGAGCAAAAGTGTTTTTTCTACCAGACTGTAACATGTTTATTTCTGTTGTAAAAAACAACACTTTAATATGGGATGTGTATGGGACTCCTGGGTCCTTTGGAGCCAGTCTCAAGGGGTCACTCTCTTGCAGTTTTTTGCAGTTATTCTAACTTACCTTATGTTGAAAGTGAAGATGTGAAAATGGTGTCAACCCTCTTACTGTATCTAACTCTAAGCAGGTTCTTATATGTGCATATTAGTTCGAATGGCAAACATGTCCAAGAGTCATCTAATCTTCCCCATTTCTGTGCATTTCATGAAGTGTGTAAGTTTTGTATATGCTGAGCTGGATCTCCCCTGTCACTGCTGCTGATTATAGGCTGCAGGAGGATGGAGCTGAAAACAGACAAGGCCTGCAGTGGAGCTCTAACCGTTTACTCGGGAGAAAACAGAAGCGCTGTCTCTGTGGAAGGCTGGACAGAAACTGAGGGGAACAGGCTTTGCCAAGATCTGAAATGTGGCAATTTAAGTTCACAAAAGCCATTCGAAGCTTTTACAGATTCTCCTTTCTTGGACACCAGCTTCAAGTGTGCAGGTGTAAACAACCCAGAAAGCATCTGGGCATGTGAAAACCAAGCTGCACCCTTGCATTCGAAACAGCTCTTTATCAAATGTCAAGGTAAAATCTTCCACTACATACTTTTCACTTGTAAAGTTTAAGATTCTTGCCAATAATTTGTTCAGTGGATTGATACCCCTTTCATGCTGGAAGACAGTTAGCCTAAATCAAAATAGACACACAGTAAAGGAAGCAGAGTGAAACAGCTGGCCTCACTCTGTCCAAAGGTTTAAAAAACATTTTGGTCAACCAACAAACCAACGTGTAAAAATAACACGTTTGGGTTAATTAGAAGTTTATATTCTTGTCCACAGCCTCATGCTGTTAATCAATTAAATTAACTAGGAAATATTCCAGCACATAGTTCTCAAGAATATGTACAACTTGTCGATGCTGGTAGGTGAATCTTTTAATAAGACTTTCTTATTGAAGTCACGTCTGTTATGGATTATTAGCATGTAAAAAAGACAGTGAAAGCAGCATTTATAAGGCTTACATAAATGTGTTTAACAACATATTTTAATAAAGTATGAGTAATGAACGCTTGCATATTGTTGTTGAATTCTATTAGCGGACTGACGGTCACACTAGCTTGAAGCTAGTTCATCAAACGGAGCTCTGACGAGAAGTCTGTCGCTTGACCCGTACTTTAGTATGTTGCTAATGACATACTAACGGTCAGGTTAGAATGCAGTATGCAGTATATTTATATTGAGTATGTGGTTTCGGACACAGCCAATGTCTCATTTCTATTTTGAAAATATGTCAACAACTCACAAAACACAATGAGCGATGGAAAACTGGATTACTATTGGGCAACTTCCAGGACAGGAGGAAACGTGGACGTAGTCCCAGTGATGTCAGCTTTTTTTTTGCTGAAGCAGAGTTTTGATACCCAACAATGGCAGTTGCCATTTTGGAAATGCTATATCAACCAAATTTCAATAAAGAGTTGCAGTTTAAGGTATAGGCCTTTAGCCTCCTGGAAAATAGTTACAACACTCCAACCCATCAGTAAAACCAGCCAAACCCCTAATGCTCCCTTTTCATTTTTAACGAGTGTTGTCAGAGACTTTCAATTAGCTATTTGTAGTCTGTTCCTCATAGTGTATTCCTTTAAAAGTAAAAATGATTCCTTTGGTATGAACTTGATATGTTCCCTCATATCCAGTCTTTGGGGTCAGAAATGATTGATTAAAGATTCATATTTAGTTTTTTCCTTCCTAGACGAGCCAAAGATCACCCTTTACCCAAAATGTGGCGGTGAAGTGAAGATAAACAACATTGGTGTGTGCAACACTAGCTGGAACATCGACTATTCGGACTTGGTTTGCCTTGAAATGGGATGTACCAAAGCTGTCGGTCACTTCTATACAGATCCTGACTCAAAAATGGAGTATCACCACGTCAGGTGTGAGAAGTATCACTCCAAACTGGGTCAGTGCAAAAGATTCAAGGCAAAGTGTCACGGGAGTTTGGTGTCCGTTTACTGTGTTAGTAAGTATCTGTTTGCCTTATTATTATTATTATTGTTTTATTGGGAAGACTCAAGGTCCATTTAAAAGACATACAGCAACATACTGCTTTGTAAATCAGTGTACTTCTAGTGATGAAAGATACAACAGGAAACTCAAAGTTCTTAGTCTTTTTCGATTCTCTGTTTTTTTTTAATTTCCAGCAACATACTTATGTACCATTGATGTTGCAAAGTATATGTATTTTCCTTTTTTCAGCCTGCTTGAAGAAATGCAATTTAAGTTTTACCATTACGGTACATTTCCTACCCAGGAATTCTTATTTATGATTTTTATCACAAAATTTAAAAAAACTTGATTGCCCATTCAATATGATATAAATGGTTATTGTTGACTTCCAATTGTCTGATTAAATTTTTTTTGGGATAAATAATAAATGCAAGTTATTCCCTCACATGACAATGTTTTCAGGATTTTTGCAGCTAGCTGTGTTTTTTTTTTTTCTTTTAAAGATTTGTTGTGCCTTTATGAGAGCAACAGGACAGAGTATAGCATATGGGAGTATATTGGATGGAGTGAGAAATCGGGGAGAGAGAGAGGGTAGCCTCCCTACATGGAGGGTGCAAACAAACCACTAGGTCACCGGCGCCCCACAGCTAACTGTGTGAAAGTGAAGTCACATAATTTACATCCCATTGACACATTTACTGTTTCCACCACTCTCTCTTGCTTTAAAGTCACATTAAAGATTTTGTTTTACTTAGAGTTGATACAATAAGCCTAGCTTAGCATAAATCAGGGTTAGCCTGCTAGTTAGCATGTCAAAAGTAAAAAAAAGAAAAGTAACTGAAGCTCACATTTAAACATTATACCTTATTCATTACATTGTGACAGAAGATTTTTAAATGCAGTCTCTTTTCCACACTTATGTATAGAAACGTTTTAACGGGGGCAACGACTTATGTCGTCTTGTCGAGATGTCATGAAGTATGTGTGCACAACACACCAGAATGAGCAGTTATTAACCTTTTCTATCTCCACTCATCATTACTGTAACTACTCACGTTAAAGTTTCATACAGATATTATATTCCGGTGTATTTTTTTTTTCTTTAGAAAGTAACACAAATGTGTGTCCAAAGTCACGATTTAAAGTAAAAATAAAAGAATAAAAGAAAGAAAACTTCTAGCAGCCTGTTTCAATAACACAGCACAAAAAGATGATCTGACAAATTAGGCCAATAATCTGAATGTTTTATTTTGTTTACTTGTTTATTTACAGGCAAAGTTGAGTTCAGGACCACAGAAAAATTTGGAGGCAAAATTCAGGTCAATTATCGCAATGAGTGGGAAAATGTGTGTAACCTGCAATCATTATCCAAGAGTTGTAGAAATAAGATGTGTGAAAGACTGCTGGGTGGCATACACAATGACAACATACATACACCTCCCAACGAACCGGTGAGTCATCACATCATCTCCCTTTGATTTAATGTTAGTTTGTTCAAAGCAAGGTGTGTCTTTAAGTCCTGTACGTCCTCTGTCAAATGTTCTGATTCATCGTATTCTAGTTGATCTTACCCCTTAGTCTACTTTAAATACATCTCTTAAATGTTATGCACGGCTGAATTACTCAAAACAGAAGTTTCTATTTCATTTAAGGTCAGAATGGAAACCACATTCATTTGCAACACTGACGTTGACGTTAACGTTCCGAATCACATGAGTGTCTGTGTCCGCCAAGGGTCTTGTGAAAAACGCAAACCAGCAGTGATCTACTGTGACGGTAACAAAAACCACATATCAGTTCCCATTTAAAACGGCTGGCTCCTCATATATTGCAAGTCTCTCAAAGAAATACAGTTTTTGGTTTTATTTTTTTTTATTTTTTTTGAGTAAACACATTTTTATCAAAACAGTTTTTAAATGATTTACCTGAAAGTTCTCAATTTGAATCAAGTCCCATGTAAGTGAACACAGAAAAGACATTTTTCCGTTTTTGATTTCAGGGTATACGAAGCCAGAAGAACAAACAACCCCCATTGTGCCAGTCATCCTTGGAGTAGGATTTCTTCTGGTTTTGGTGGTAGCGACTATTGTATTTATGCAAATCCGCAAAGTTCGTAAAGACAAGAGGGCCAGGAATGTCACATGTGAGAATTTATTTTTCCATATCTCTTTTCTAATTGTTGTTGCTGCTTAAGCTGCTATCAAATGCTTGAAAAGTTGCACAAGTATACCATCTTAAATCGATACAGTAGAAGTAACCACCCTAATCATCCTATTGGGATTCAAAAGATGTAATGGAGCCTCTCCGCCACAAGAGGCCAGTATTTCTGCATGCTGAATTAATTCTTCCCCAGTTGTATATAATCATGGCATAATAGATTTTATTTTGAACATTAATTTGTGTTAGTCATCTCTCATAATTCAGACAATTCAACACCCAATATTCTTTGGAAAAACCTCCAAACCCATGTTAAATGTGAGGTCACGTCAAAAAAATGTCTTCAGGCAACATGAGCTTGTGAGGGCACTCGCTCTAGCTTCTAACTGAGGTTGGAGAAGGATTCAACTCAGTGCAGAGTCAGGTGTGTTTGTGGCTGGTCGGCCTTGATTAGGACCAGGTGTGGGGAGTTTATATATACTCTTGCAGACTCCAGTGCTCTGTGCTGACTCATTGTCCCACCTTTATAGGCAGTGAGAGGTTCTCCCTGTGTTTTCTCTCGTTGCATAAACACAAACAAAGACCTTACTGTGTATTTATTTTCCATTTCCAGTCTCACAGAGTTTAACTTGAGTGGCTGGGTAGTTTTGTTGCTAAACTCCAGCCTTTTGTGTTCACTGTAAAGACCTCCCAGGAAGCCTTTGCTTTAGTTAAGTGTTTTCTGGGTCTCCTGGACAATTTAGTTTTGAGTCAGCTGGTTTAGTTAATCATTTTCGGTGCATTTTGGCTCTATACAATTACTTGTGTGTGTCCCCAGCTCCAATCTATCGCCTGTGTCCCCCTTCCTCCTGTCCTAAGCTAATTAAAACACAAGGCTAACGGACAGTAATGCATGTGTTGTGTACCCTTCGACCTTTCTTGCTCTTGTAAATGTCTTTGCTCTTTTGATTTAGCGAGAATGATGTCAAGGAAAGAAGTGGAGTTTGAAAGTGGAGACTATGAGGATGTAAACAGCAAAGCGAATGAAATGGAAGACCTCAGCCGTAAGTCACATGTTCATCTATTTACTTTGTTTCTTTGTCTTTCCTTTGTTTCAAAGTGCTGTAAGACTAAACACACACTAAGACTTAAAGACAGAACACCAGGGAAACATACAGACGACAGCTGCAGACCCCGAAAACTCTTCAACCTGACAGAGGGACATTACCATGTTCTACAGAATTTTAGATTAGGGTATCAAAACTACGTACTGCACCTTGGCCTTACTTATATATAAATAGTATTTGTACCCCCATGGGAGCAATAGAAGAAGTAACATTTATTTTAAATAGCATTCATACATATATTATTATTCCGCTATGCTACGTTAACATCATATATCTGCCCGAGGTAATACTTGATCATTTTGTAGAAATATTTTATAAATTCACACATGTAGTTATTCTTTCTGTTTTCATACTTCTTAGCTTGTCTGTTTGTGTTTGTAACATTACCACTCCTCAGATATCCAAAGAGTCTGGTGTTAACTTCTAAACTTGATGTTAAAAGTTAAAATAAGGAGATAATAATTAATATAAATGTGGCTAAAGGAGCAATATGTAACTCTCACTCTAGTGTTTAAAATAGGTACTGCAGTCCAAATTCAAAACATTGGAGAGAGCTGTCTCTCCGTGACCCCTCCTCCTGAGAGTCGATGAGTACGTAGGTTGCCATGTCGCGGACACTGAAGCTTCAGTGTTTAGCCAGCTCTGCATCGGTCTTGAAACTGTACTGCGCTCTAAACTCTCTACATTTTCAAAAGCATTTCCAATGTTTATCTGAGTTTCACCACGTTTCTCCTCTAGGAGCTTTTTAGAATCAGTAAAATCAGTTCTATCTGAACCAGTTCTCTTGCCCGCTTTCATCGCTGCAACACCTGTTGGTTTGCCATTTGTCTGGCAAGCCAAGGGATGGGGGGCCATGTGAGGGTACCGCCTATTTCTCTGGTCAAAATGAAAACTAACCATTCCGGACAGGAATCTTAACTTCGAAGGACATACTGGCTGCTGTTATGTTGACAGAGAAGCCAGCACTTCAACATAGCATGTTTCCTTAATGTCTGATGATTGAATTAGATCATTTTATGTTTAATTCAAAAGATATCTTACATGTTGGACCTTTAAAATATATTTCTTGTTCTTAGGATTCAGACCTGAGGCTGAGATCATCACAGAGAGTGATGCTCAGAGCACTCCCTCTTTGCCTTACGATGACGTTGATGAACCTCTTGTTGAGGCTCGATCTTTGACCTCTCAGGCTGCATTTGCTGTTGTCTCAGGGGACAACCTCAACTTTGAAGGTGCTATGAATCGAAGTGCAGGACATTTTTGAACTAGATTCAACCCTTTTTCTCACTTAAATCCAGCTACTTGAAAAGTTCTTACAATATGACTTCACAGGATAAGCTGATTTTAAAATGCGACTATTTTTATTTTTCCCGTTAACAGATCAGGTGGCCTACGAGGTGGACGACCCACGGGAGAGTTACGATGACATTGATTACAGCCCACAAATCACTCAGACGAAAGCTGAAGTCCACGACGGACCCCGAACCACACCTGGAGGCGTCCCAGCAGAACCAGCAAGATTGCTGAAGTGGGAAGAAGACTATCTAGAGCCGGGCCAAAATGGGTGAGCCACAACTGGGTTAAAAACTACATAAATAAAATCAATCCGGACAAAGTCAATTGGCCCTAACCCAGTGCTTGTTGTTACCTACAAGAAGAATGACAAAATACAACCCCACTTCCTAAAACGTTGGGATGATGTAAAATCAAAATAAAACTGAATGTGAGGATTTGCAAAAAAAACGTTATAACCTCATTACTGATTGAAAATAGTACAAAGACAAGATATCACATGTTGAAACGGAGAGAATTCATTGTTTGGTTCCATCAGATGTTCACATGTTTTCCAGTCTTTGGTTAATACTGTCCAAGGCATTTTTTTTTAAACATATTGTCGGCATCAAATTTCAATTGGGCTTTTAATTTTCCTAAAACAATTAAATTTCTCACTTTCAACGTTTGATTGATGCCTTTGTGCTTCTTTCAATAAAACACGGGCTTCTACTGTTCTGCGAATCACCACATTCAGTTTTTAAAAATTCAGTCAAGTCCCAACTTTTTTGGAAATAGTGTTTTTACAAATACCGTCTAGATGAACAGTAATGACTGTGCCAAATTTTTTTATGAGCCAAACATTTGCTGAGGAGGTTTAAATAGATGCACTAATAATGCAAAAACAAGGGTTAAACACCTGAATGCATCAATCCTTCCACAAATGAAAAGATGCCCACTGAGTCATTTTTGTACAGTTTACGGGCAAACACAGTATTTTTACATCTATTTTTGTTCTGCTGATATGTTTCAATGATTGCTTGGCTTTGAGGAAATGTGCTTAGTATGTTTTAATAATCATACATGCTTTTAAAATATCTCATGTAGTGTATAAAGAGCAGCTGAGCCCTGATGATTTCTGCAAATGTAATCAGGCTTTAGTTTTCAGAAAAAGAAATAATTTACTGTCAATGCAAACACAAGGCCTGCAGCAGTAGTCAAGTTGTTTACTTTGTATATGTTTAGCTTCATCTACGTTTTTTTTAGAGTGAATAAAATTGAAGGATTTGTCGCTGAGAGTTGACAGTTTGTACATGAATCAAATCTTTTCAGTTGATTCAGTTGTTAAATGAATGAATGAATCAATCTTTTACGTCTGGTCTCAAATGGCCCATCCCTTAATGGGATTATTCAGACACGTTTAAAAAAAACATTTCTCAATGCCGTCACTCTGACACAAAATGAAGCAAGTACAAACATGAAGATAAAGTTAACAATTCAACACCAAAACACTGGTGTTACTCAATAAATACTTCATACACAATAAAAGAGAGAGCGAGAGTGAGAGACAGAGAAAGACAGTTTTCCATGCTAATAAAAACCTGAGGATTGAAATGGAATGGCAGACAGAGAGAGAGTTACAAGTAAAAGCACAATGAAATTTTTTTAAGTGGATAAAGAGGCAACTTTTCAGCAGGAAAGCAGTTTTTCCTTTATCTGTAAGATTTGTCTAACACTTGATTCTATGTTCAGTGAGACATGTTATTCATTTTGAACATTTTGTACTTCCATCATAATTTACGGGATGTCAACCCGGCAAATAAAGCACTTCTCTTTCATATTGTCTTATAGACCTTTAGTTAGTTTGTATTCTTGTAATCCTTGTCATATGTCTATTATAATTTAGTCTTTAGTTGTTGTTTTTTTGTATTGAACCTTTAATTTAGAGGGAAAAAACTTGTTGAGATTAAAAATGTCTTTTTCAGGAGTGTCTTACCGAAGACAGGCAGCAGCACAACTAACAGTTTCTGACAAACAACTAGCGGCCATACATACATAATAAAAGATTCATAATTGTATATTTAAAAACAATGTTTAACAGAAAATATTTGTCAAGATCTCCCTTAACCATAAATATATCAGGCAGAACATCTGCAGCCAGATGTGTCTGCACCCAGGTCATTTAAGATCCTCTTAAAAGCATCCAATGAGAGCAGCTCGTTAAGTTTACGGTCAGCTCACAAGAAAAGGTCCTGGGAGATTATAAATCACTGTACTCTTCTGGCTGATGTTTGTAAGAAGGTTCAAAGGAAGCAGACCAAAAATAGACTCATAATAATGACGGTGTTTAAGTCTACATGTGGACAAAGAAGACCATCCAATGCGGGCATCCATCAAACAGTGATGAGTGAGGGCGTCAAGAGTTAGTGATGATCTACAGAGCTCCATGATACACAAGGTCATGTATTAAACATCATCGTAGTCCAGCACAGTCATAAAAGTGGCAGCAAACTATCTTTTCTTAGATTTTAAAGAGAGGCAGGATTTGATTCTAAAACAAAAACCAAGCTTCAGTTTGAACCTTTTCGCCAGCAGCTTAGTGTGAGGAGTAAAAGAGAGAGATTCATCAATTAAAATAACAAGATATCTGAAGGGGACTCAATCGGTGTACCCTGAGAGGTGGAGCTTGAAGGAAGGTTAGGTGGATTTGAAAACAGACTTTCAATTTGTCTGCATTTAAAACAAATTTTAAGTTATTATTTTTTGGGCTAGTTTTGCCTTTAATAGATAAGACAGCTGCAGAGAGAGAGACAGGACATGTTGGGAGGAGAGAGTGAGGGATGACATGCAGCAAAGGGCCGAGGTCGGATTCCAACCCACGGCCACTTCCGAAGACAACTAAAGCCTCCATATGTACATACAGTACATACAGCTGGGCGATGTTGCACCCCAAGTTTAAAAATTTGAACGTTTTGTTGAACTGTGTTAACAGCAAGTTGTATCTGTCAATGCAGAATTCTTTACATCACAGGAGGAATTGTGGAGCACTCTGTGAAACGTGTAACCCCTTTTAGGTGTCATCCTCTACTGTTTGCCTCAGACTCTCACAGGTCTTTGGAAATGGCTCAGATGTTGAGTATCAGACTGTATGTTTTATATGTCATCTATAGTTTGATACACAGCACAATAAGCCGTTTTCTTCACAAGTCAACGTTTTCTTATGAGTGAAAATCTTTTAATACTTTTTCAAGCCTTGTTCAGCTTTTCAGTTATGTTTCATGCTTGTCTGTTTTTTTATAAATGAGTTGTTGTGATGTTCATTTCCCATGATAAGCCATGTGGTGCCAAAGGCTGAAACAAAAACCCTCCATCCCAGCACTCTGCCTCTGCTCTAAACATATCGAATACAGTTACATCCCCATGCACTTTAACATTCTCTGTGATTACTTTAAACATCTTCTCCCGATCGTCCGGACATATGACAGAGCAGCTGCTTCCTACAAATGTTAACACGAGTAAGGCCATCCGTTAGGGACGAGCAGACACGCTGGTGCTGCTTTCAAGAGACTGACAGAGCTGCTCGAGCCTCACATGTTTAGTCAGGAGTTAGCAAAGGGCCACTGAGATCACAGAGTCAGCGATACACCCAAAGGGACTAATTTGTAAGTAGCAGCCGTCGCATGATATGTAAACATCACAGCCAGGCTCACTGTCAGAGGCCTCGCTCAGGGATCATGACGTGGGATTAAGTCTGCTGCAATGCTGAAGCTGAAATAGACACCGCAGAGACTAACTGATCTGGAAGTGACAGGGGCGACATTTTTAATCAGTGCTCAGTGCCACTCGTGTCTAATGAATATGAGAATACAAATAATACATACAGATCCAAAGGAAAATGACACATTTGCACGCTAACTCCCGTCATCATCTTACTTTATCCATCAATTTGGTCAAGGTTTCAAGTATCATCGACAAGTACTTCATGTTTTCCATGCGATATAGATCAGACACTTGATGAATGAATGTGACTTTGGTAAGTTTTGACCAAATACCTGCAACACATATTAATTTAGCATTACCCTTAGCTTTACTATGACTTTGCCGCTTTTTGACAAATGTCATCCAGCTAAGATAGCTAGTTAAACTTAAACAACACGTTATGCTACATGCCAGTGTCTTTGCATTATCATGATTTTCACAATTATAGTGCTGACAATAGCAATTAGCTTAAAGTCCCAATGTGCTGGAGTTCAGAGTAACACGGCTCCTTTAGCCTTAAAGTAACTAAGATGTTTAATAAATCTAGTAGAGATTAGATAGAAACATAACTACAACAATCATGCCTTCTTTTAAGCCAGTTGTAGGACATCAATGTTTCATCTTTTTAGTGCAACTTTAAAGTTTCTGTGTAATCAAAGATACAGCCTGCATTGTAACCAAATAACATTCCCCAAACACTTTAAACTAAATCCTTATAAACTGGTGTTTCAAATATTCATCAGTCACACTCTGATCCGTCTCCTCTTACTGAGGCTCTCACGGTCTTTATCTGTTCAAACACAGATCACAGTCGATTACTGTCTCTCATGCTTTTTCTTTTTTTTTAAAGACACACAAGCCTTTGGCTGCGGGTGAGGCCCCAGCTGTGGTGATTTTCCATAACATAGTTGTATTATTAATAGTGTTCCTGTGTGTGTATGTTGTCATCCCGAAAGCCTGGATATGTCGTGCGTGCGTGCGTGCGTGCGCGCGCGTGTGCGTGTGTTTGCGTGTAGATATGGACTGTGTTGTTATCCATCTTAAATCTCTCTATTCCAAATGACTGTGGAAAAAATTAACTGGCTTCTGTAACGATGCAGATTTCAAACTGCATCAATATTGTAAGACAAATACAGCACATGAGAAAATGTGCTGCAGAAAGACAAACAAATACATAAACAGCAAACATGCTGAAAGTATATTAACCCAACAGGAACAGGAAAACATTGCGCCCCACACAATTAAAGACGTGCAGGGAGTATGACTAAAAAGTAGTTTGTATTCTAATCTAATTTTATTGGATACCTTCTATTCAGTTCAAACAGATTTCAAATGTGCAATGATGTACACTGACAACTGCACGGTTAGTTTAGTTAACTGGTCATCATTTTGTTGTTTATTATTGTTCAGCGTGTAATAATATGTATGTGATGGTGCCATTAAATCAAATGTGTGCTTCTCTCTGTGGACAGTTTGGTAGTTAACCTACCCTTTACAGCATGATCTCCTAGCTTACTGTAAAGCAGCACACAATGGTTTAAACCCTCTAATCATATCATAGTAATAACAGACCTGAAATAAACAGAGGTCAGCTATGTTGCCTGTCTCTGTACTTAGTTTTGATGGATTGATATTGTTATTTTTAAAATGTTAATACAATTATTTAACAAGGGAATGGAAAATATGAGCAAAACAAACTATACCGTAGGACTGTCAGAAGATTGAACACTTCATTTTCGATTAATCACTTTATTTGAATAGTTCATCGCGATTAATCGCTTTTTTAATTGCATATTGGAAAATTCCATTATTTTGTGTTTAAAAATATACATTTTTAGGCTTTTATTTTGAACTGTTTCACTGCAATTACTCTTTGCTTTTGAATTCAACCCTGCTTTTATTTTGAAATACAGTAAGAAACTTCTGGTAGATCGAAGTTTATGACATTACCTTCACCACAGAAAAAGAAACTTGTTACAGATTAAAAACTAAAAACAAAGAACAGTAAAAGTGAAGTATTTAATGTCACAAGGTGGGTGTTACTTTTGATTTGTCAACTGAGCTGTGTAAGTTTTTTTGTTTTTTTTTTAAAGTGAAGTAAGACATTCAAAGATGCAGGAGGGTCATTCTTTCCATCACTGTGACTACAGGGAGCCACTGCAGACTTACAGTATCTACGGTGTGCCTAAAGGGACAAAATAGCATGCGTCTACTGGCAGTTTAAAAACAATTATGAATTAATTTCAGACCTTAATTAGTCGTGATTAACGCTGACATGCTGACAGCCCTAAACAAAACTATCATGCTGACTGCCAAACTTCACACAAAGCAAAAGGAACATGTTTGAAAAGGAATGGGATTGAAGATAAAACTTATTTATACCTACCCTTATTAATCTACTTTTAACAACAGATAGCAAGCACATGTTGTAGCAAAGTAGAACATAGGCTATAGTAAATATTTATAACTGTGTCCAGAAGTAGACCCCTTTATGTATCTCTGTATGTGGACAAATACTAGTACTGTATTCATTATCACTCACAATGCCCTTATCTGTTAACTAAATTATTCATAAAATGTCTGATGGATTAAACCTTTACTGCCTTACAAGATCAGTGTTGTTTCTTTTAAAGCTTTGAACAAATCGATTAAGCTTAGAACATTACTTTGCAGGTATATGAGTGTATCTATCACATGCATGATGATGATTTACTGAAGTGTTGGTTAAGAATTCAAGTATCAGTAACACGAAAGCAGTGTAGATAACATAAAGAAGGAAACTCTATGACCACAGTGCATTTCATAACAGCAAGATACGATCTTTACTCGGCAGGGGAAAGGAAATGGTGCAATTAAAGATATTTCGTGTAGATGTACTTTTGTGGAAATTATACCTCGCTTATCTGTTTGTCAGAGTTTTGCAGGAAAGCACCGCTTTGCACACATGCATAAAAAGTAAATTCAAAAAGCTGTATTAGAAAACAGGAAACATCTCTGGAAGCTACTCCTGTTTGTAGTGCTCTTTGTAAGTTGTTGTGCAAGGCTTGTTGTCCACAAGATTAACACAATGGTTGTAATGCCTTGTTACACGCAACAGGCATGCAGCACATTATTTAAATCTTCTGAGCCACTGGGTGTGATATGTTTGTGAGTTGGTGAGTCAAATACCGACACGAGCTTTGCAGTCAGAGTTTCCTCGGCTCTATTAGTGTTTGTATGACAGGCCTGAGTGTGCAGCCGGGCTTAGGGGTCAGCTGAAAGATGACCATGGTTAATGTAATACCTTGTAAATGCTGTAAAGCACGAGGGGGCATGCAGGTTCAGGCTCCAGGCCAAGTTTAGGTCTGCCCTCCTTAGAGGCCAACATGTCCTGTCCAAAAAGCACCTGCAACATCTCATATGCCCAAAACAAGAGGCCATCCATCAGTAGAAAGCCAGGTGTAGCAGTGATCATTCAATGTAAAGGGACGGAGGAAGGCGGGGTTCACAATAAGTTAGACAGAGCTGTGACAAAGGTCAGTGATCCTACTTCAAAGAGAGAAAGACGATATCTGCCCAGAGGAGTAAATGAAAAAAGCAAGACGAACAGGATGGATGTTTTTATTTATATGTTTCATATGCATGTTCTCACAGCATGACCAGACATACAATGCATACAACTGTATACATATGTGTACATACACTTATATACATAGGGAAATTGAAAATGAAAAAAAAAAACACTACAGCATACTAAAATATAACTAACTGTTACTCTGTCAGTAAAATGAATTACAATATTTCCCAAATGTTGAGTATATGATTCCATTTTGAAAATAAAAACATCAAACATCAGATTTGGATACCTGCAGGTAAAGGTGATATTTATAAAAAGTTGATATTAAGGCTTACCTGTAAGTTATTAAAAGAAAAAGCTTATTTCTCAGTGATAGGACCCTTTGGAACTGAGATATAAATGATATACACGGTACAGTTAAGCCATCCCAAAAACTAGGCTGTAGACCAGAGGAGACCGTGCTTTTATTTATCTATAGCTCCAAAACTTTGGAACAACACTATTTTCTGTGGACTGTGGACCACTTTGGTAACCACACCTGTTTTTAAAATGTGATTTTTAAATAAAGCTGGATTGGAGTGCATGAATGTAAAACTGTTTATGAAAATGAATTTAATAAACACTCAAACATTAAAACACGTTTTATTTATTTTTGTTTCAACAGACAGTGACAACACTGCACTGCTTAAACGTCACTCTTTCCCTTTTGAAAACTTGGCAAAGGGTCTTCACTCAAAATGACATTGTTATATTGGAATATTTTCAATCAAGCTTATTTAAGTAGAATCTGAAATTTTGTTAGACAAGGTAAGGATGATTAAAGGAAGAAAGTGTGACTTTTGATCCAGTAGATGTCGCCCTTGAGCACCAGCAGTAAACCAAAACAAACTGCTGTTTGGCCACACTTCGGTTAGTCTGAAGCCTCCGCTCTCCTCCAGTGACACACCTCCAACACCTCTCCACTCGCGTTTGTACGAAGGAGTTATGAATTAGAACGCACCATTAATCGCAAGCGGCTGACAAAATGTTCCTTAACTCAATTTTTTGATTGCCTGTTATTGTTGTGTTAGCAGGCTAATGTTAGCACACTTTGGTTAACTCATAGCTTCATATTGCACATACAGTACATTGACACAAAATGACCGTGATCTCAAGACACTTACGTGACATCCAAATAAGCAGTGAGTGGGCTATGATATTCTTCTTTTCTCAAGTTCTTGACTAAAACAGCTTTATCCACAAGGCCGTCCCGTCCATGTAAACATGATGTAAACATGGCTCCGACACGAATACAGTAGACAGTCATGACTCAGAGACATTTACAGAAGTTATACTTGGTTTCTGCTGTATTTATGTGTAAAATGTTGCACATTCTTCCTTTAAGTGTCTGTCTAAATCATATTTATCATAGGACACAAGCTTCAGAGTAATGTGTCTTCCCGCTACACGGTATAAACCCAAAATGTTTCATCACTGCAAATCACACCTGATAGCAGGCGTGATCTCTGCATGTCTATAATTTATCTTATGGCAAAGCAAATAGAATCCACAGGTTATATAAAAATGCAGTCTGTAAGTGGTAGGGTTTTCTTACAATTGGCAATGCTCAGCATGACTTACTGAGGCACTGACTTTTCCTTTTTCTGCTGTCTGCTCCTGCTCGATCCCATTTACGCTCCTAAGCCAGTCTTTCTCCACATAAGCCCTTACTTCCCCAACTGTGCACCTCTTTTCTACATCTGGAGCCAGGAGCTTACCAAACATCTCCATGGCATCTGGAGTGAATCTTTTCCACAAAGGAGGTATATCTTCCTCAGCGGTGGGCCTCTCCTCCATTCTGCACCAGTCTGCAAACTCCAGGTAGAAGTCGTCTGAGTCCATGCAGCATTCCCAGGGGAAATAGCCTGTAAGGACGCAGAAGATAACCACTCCGAAAGCCCAGGTGTCCAGGCTTGGCTCCACACTAAGAGGAGGAGCAGTCACTTCTTTCTTGCCATCCAGCAGGGCCATGGTACAAAGCTCTGGGGCCATGTAAGGCAGGGTTCCTGTGATGAAGCGGATCAGAGTGCCTCTCTTCTGGGCTAAGCCAAAATCTGCCAGCTTGACCTGGCAGCAGTGGTTGTCCAACAGCAGGATGTTTTCAGGCTTGACATCGCGGTGGACCAGGCCATGGCTGTGAATGTACTCCAACGCACTGGCAACCTGGAGGACACAGCGTTTTACTGCAGATTCTGGGATACCCACCTGGAACCATGAAACAAGGAGGGACTCTGGTTATTTTTGTCACACAAATATGTCACCATTAAAGCTAGGGCTTGGGTTGTTATCGACATTTGCAGGTAGACAACTTGGAGTGAATTGTTTGTTCTTATTTAGGCAGCATGATTTTTCTTAAGACTAAAACTGTTTTTTTTCTGGTCTAGATGTGTTCCTACCAGCAAACCTAAGCCTTTTGGTTAAAGTATATAGAATACATTTTCTTCTCATTCAAAGTAGACAAAGTAGAAAGTCTGTAGAAAGTCCACTTACGACTTGGATACAAGTGGCAGCACTTCTTAACTTCATAGTCTGAGATGGCAAAGGCAGTAAGGTCTGGACATTTGAATTCGAATAAATCGTCTGCCCACAGTTACAACATGGCTCTTAGAAAGCCATCATTGAGTCATTTGTCGGATAACTTTTGGATGAGTTGCTCAGAACTTGGGCTCAGAAATACATGGTGCGAGGAGGATACATCTTTGTAACTACCTTCTGATATTTCCACTGATGTCAAAAAGTTCACTTGTTTAATGAAATAGTTTTGCATTCATTGCAAAACTGGAAACAATATTTGTACAACTTTGTTACTTTTGAAGGCTGATTAAGATAAAAATGTGTGAAAGCCAAGAAGTAGCTGATTATTTCCGTGACATAAAGGAGAGTAACCCCATCCATTCACCTTGAGCTCTACCTACTCCTTAACCTTAAAGAAACGTATGTAAATATAAGCATCTTTTTCTGATAATACTTGGTAATAACATCATTTTAGCTCAATCAAATTGAGTAAGAAATACTGTGTTTTAACAGTGGAACTCGCAAATGCTCAGTGCATTTCTTTTACTACTGCCCATACCAACAATCTCATTAGAGAGGAAATCAACCCGTGCTTTAACACAGTGATGTTCACATTTGTGGTTTCAGCAGAAATGTATCAACAACTGGATAATTTGTCATTGGTGCCGACATTTATGTTTGATGACCTTTAATAGCTAATATTTTTATCTCGAGCTATTATCAGGTAAGAATAATTTGTTCTGTTTGATTTCTGACCAATTTATTGCAGTGTATTCAGTGATAAGCAAATATGAACATGCTAATACGCTGAACCAAATGGCCACCATGGTAAACACTATACCATGCCAGATTTCTGAGCATGTTAGAAATCTGACATCAGCGTTCATGTCAAAGTACCACTGTATTGAAATACAACCTCACAGGCCCACTAGTGCTGCTGCTGATGTCTAATCTCTTGGTTCTTAATTTGCCAATGTATGACTCACCTTTGGCTGGATGACAGCAAAAAGGTCCCTGCCAATGACAAGCTCCTGAGCAAAGCAGTAGTGGTCATTAGACTGGAAGGCAATGCCAAAGAGGCCCACAATGCAGGGGTGGCAAGACAGGTGTAAGGAGATGCAGTACTCTCGCAGAAAGCCCTGCAGCTTAGTCGAAGCTTTGGGCATCACTTTCAAGGCCATGGGAGTCCCTGGAGATCAGCCATAATTCTTTTTAGTTGTCATTACCATAATTCATGCGAAAATAGTTTTTTAAAATACAGACAATTACATGTATTTATGACTTGAGTGATACCCTACTGATTTATAGTACAATGTATAGGCGGTACAATTTAAAGAGTAGCATTAGACAAAAGCATGGCTTCAACCTTGAACTACTACCAGGACCCCTCCTGACCCCTCACGCCAGTAGCTTTCAAATCCCAAACTGTCAGGCGTAGGGCCAGCACCATGCTCTGCATTCTGCTCTGCCCTTTGTCTGTTCTGACCCAGTCATTGATCCACTTTGGCAGCACTCTTTTCCCCTCAGGGTTGTCTGGGGTTTGAATCAGAAGAGTGCAGTCACTCCTTAACTATTGTAGTACTTTAGCCACCTGTCCTGTGTTTACTGTAGTTGTTTTTACATAGATCCTTCCTTCCCTCTTCATAGCTCTCTGATTTACAGTCCTGTCAGGCTGTTTTTAATACTTTTGAAAGCTACTCCTAAATGTTTCAGCCTGTGTACTGCTGTACTGATACTATATGTACTGCTTCTGGTATCGAAAGTCTTGAGGATTAATATGGGAGACAGACCCTTCAATTACCAGAGCCTTCTGCTGTGGAATCATCTGCCAGTTTAAGACAGAGAGGTAGACACCCTCTATGATTTTAAGAGTAGGCCTAAAACCTTTTTTCAATATAGTTGTAAGCTTAATAAGCAAGGGCTGGTTCAGGATTGCCTTGGATCAGCACCTAATTATTCTGCTATAGGCTAAGGGCCCGATCACACAGAGACAGGCCGTGCTATGGGGGGAAAAACAGCTGGGAGCGCATGTGGAGTGGGTCTGGATGCACATACAGGCGATCAAATTAAATGAGTGGGGAAAAAAGGCGGAGGTAAAGTCTCCCACTTGATTTACTTGGCTGCTCAGGTCAAAAGTGACTTTGGGCCATTGTTCGTTTGTTGCTAGCATAGCAGCCCAGTGTTTACAGCTCTGTTGACTGAGTTGGGTGTACGCCGCCAGGATCCAGAGTTGCTGTCGGAGGGGTCCCTGTGAATTTTCACAGAGAAAGACTAAATTACAGTTACCTTTTTGTTCACTTATTAATCCCAGGCAGATGTCTTTTACAAACGCTGAGAAGTAAAACGCAACACCTACTTTCTTTTTCCTCCGATAAAGCGGCTTCAGATCAGTAAATGTACTAAAATAGATTATATGACCTTCATAATGACGGTAATCTTTAAAAGGTTATTATATATTTTGAAAGAGGCCAAAAATTAAAAGTGTAGTTATACCCCTGAATCGATGTGTCACCAGCAGCACTTTGCCGTACTTCCCTCTGCCGATCTCCTTGATGATGTTGAAGTGTTCCTGGATCTCCAGGTTACCGAGGCTCTGAGCCGTCAGCTCCATCAGCTCGTCGATCAGACTGCCGTCAGCCAAGCTCAGGCCCAGCTCAATCATCTTCAACATGATGAAAGACAGGACAAAACATCCGTTTTTTACTTAATAAGTTCAGGAATTTGCATTAAAGACGGCCGTGCAGAGGCGCTGCTTGTCAACAGGCAAGGCAGGCCACTGCTTGGGGCCCTAGACCAGTAGGGGGCCCCTACTTAAGCTAAAGCAGTGACCGAAAATTTGCAAATTTTGCAACAAAAGTAAAAAAAACCTCCCTAAGGGGCCTCAATCTGACAGCACTCACTCTCGTTGCATTATTGCTGTGAAAACCAAAGTTTGTCAATTAAAGTCAACAAAGAAAAAATGAGGAGGAATTATCAATCTATTGGAGAGAAAACAATAAACAGGAAATCAAAGAAGAGGACATGATGATGATGAACCTTGTTTGTTGGAGGGCCCCAATGGGCCCCCAATGGATGTTTGCCTAGGGCCCCATCAGACTCTAGAATCGCCTCTGCGGCCGTGAGATGCACACTTGTATGGTCATAAAATCAAAGCTATATTTAGGTTATGATCTCCACCAACCTAAAGGTGCCAGCATGGTTCAGCAAAACGGCTTGTTTGGAAATATATTCTCCACATTGTAAAGTTTGCTTTATCTATTTTCTTCCATTGTGAACTTGAGAATTGTGGCTTACATTTTCGAGCTGGTTACATTCCAGAAATAATTTTAGACCCTCTCAATATTATGTCAATTCACACTGGAGTATTTGTGCAGGGGAAAAGTTTAGAATTCTTGGGAAATCATTTGATTTTGTAAAGGTAAACGTTTTATTCATGAATGTAAACATTTAAACGCCAGAGCCAACATCAACGGACGGAAGAATGAACTCAAGCTTTTAGTGAAATCTCTTCAATATTCTGTATGATGGGAAATGAAACGCACGGAAACTTTCTTTTAAAATATGTTTTCTCTGATTTGAAGATAGCAAAGGGAGAATCTTGATTGTTTTTGTACTGTCACACTTACATTTTGGAAAATTTAGAATTTTTTTTCACAACAAATAAGACAAATTGAAGTGATAAAAAACAATCTGCTAATTACTAGGTAACATAAAGAATCTATAGATTTTCTTTCCAGATTTTTCCTTGACAATTAAATTCAATGAATAATATTTGAAACACATAGTACTTGATCTAATCATGGTCATGGAGGCATATGGGGCACCAGAGGTGCATGGGCTTGGGGATGTCAAAGCTACCCCTTGGATAGCCTCAGCACTCTCAAGAAAGGTTTAATTATATTTTCTTTTCCAATTTTTTGTGAGTCATATAGCCTACATTTCAGTTTTAATGAAGACATAAAAAACATGTTTTTTGATACTACAAATAAAAACCAGAATCAGGTGATTAAATTCAGCCAATGGCACAGCACGCATTGAACTTTGACCTTACCACACTTCCTCTTGGCCAGAGCGCGACTTTTCGAAGTTTCGCTAGTTTGGCATCACGGATCGTTTAGTATCCCTCAGACATCCACAGGCAGTATCAATCAAAAACTGAGTGATGATGAACTTAGAAAGGCTCACACAGGTGGGGCTGTTTATTGGGCTGATAAACATTTAGACACGCCACTAAAATAAAAGCTGGAGGATTGGGCCGAGGAAGGCGACCTGCCCGCGTCTTTTGCTGTGGATCCTGGCATTAGGCCTACCGATGATATGTGGCAGTAATCCCCGTGAGGGTCCAAGAAGAGTTTTAACTGAACCTATTTGAGGACCAGCAGCGGAGACTGACGGACCTGTAACCTGGCATTGTTGGAGATCAACACCAAAGGACCAAGGGCCCCGGACAGCAGAACAATCGTGGATGCCTTCACCCTAAACCATGACGACAGACGGATCATGAAGACATCAAAAGGTAGGAGCGCGTTTTTCCAAACTGCTGTGTATGTAGTGAATGCATTTGGTGTGCGAGGCGCACCTTCTGAATTCTTGTTGGCTACTTGTTTTTGTGCGCTGCTTATAGTCAATCAGTATGGAAATGAATAATGTTTATCTGGCCTTTTAGCTGAAATGTTGATAACTGACAGCTGGGTTTGTCTGATCTTAGGATCTGAGGGTAAAGTGCGCATTGAATGACATGTAGGATGCTTGCTGCGCGTGTGCAGGTCCTGTCACTGGATCCGTTGCGCTTGTTTTTACAATCAGAATTGTTTGCATGTAGATAGGCTTGTAAATGTGCCTTCAGCTGAATATTTTACCTATTGTTTAACATGGATAAAGACCCTTCATATGTCGTGGGACTGGTGTTTGTGCACGCTCGCTGTGCGTCTGGGCGGTTTGTTGGCGCGTCACGCTGCGTAAAAAGCCTCTATTTGAGACAGGGACGAAGCATAACCCATATTCAGCCCGGGAGTTTCATGGCTCAGACCAGCCCACTTGAGTTTAAAACCTATAGGCCTATTGGAGATATATTATTTTAACCTACTAGTTGGCTTTATAGGCTACGTCAGAAATAGTGCACTATTCTCTACGTTACTCATACAGTGTATTGTATCAATAATCATAATATTAATATCATTATTATTATATTTTCATTCATATTAACACTGACTGAATCCTACTGCTCACTCTGGAGTTCTAGGCTCATGCTTTGTGCTTGGTAGTAGCTCTGCACTCTCACAGCAGCTGAGGGGCTACATGGCTCTGTGTCACACTTACTTCTTGTTGAAACAAACTATTTACAAAGAGAGTATTTACCTTTCATATACGATGTATAATAATGTAAACATTAGGCTATAGAACCCCACACAATTCATTGACTACATTTTATGAACTTTTTTAATATGCAGTAATGTAAAAATGCAGGATGTTTTGTGTTGCACATCTGGCATCTTGATCTTGCACTGCTAGCTTACCTTTGTCATCTCCACCTTTACATCGAGCGGCGAGCTTGTCTTAAGAAATAACATATTGTGTGGTTCATAATTTTGGCGCATCGACTTCTGAAGCTTTTCTTTTTAAAACCTGGCATTTTATAACGCCACCTTTGCTCTTTTTATCATCCATCGCATGCTTCTTGACTTTCCTGAGGCGGAGGGATCAACAGATGTCGAGGAACAAACGTATTTACAGGACAGATTTTCAAGTTGTGTTTCCTGTTGGACACAGACCTCCCTGGCCAAGCCTACTGTTTGCATGTAGGAGAACATTACTGTCTAGAGTGAAACTCTACTTGAATAATACTCGCACCCATCTTGAGTGCAGCCTGTATGATCTATTGACTCTCGCTGTACACCGGCCCATACAGCCCTACACCCAGGCTGACTCACTGGGAATGTTCCTAGTTTTCCAGATTAGCCACTCGGGGCTTGATTCGGGGGCAAAAAGACGGGTACCCCCATAGAACCTGCAAAAAACTCACTGGCGCCCTCATGATGGAGACTCTTCTTTTGATTTCTGATCCTTGTTAGACTTGTTGGACCACCAATTTACCCAAACAATATGTAACCCTATTTAAAGACACATATATTTCAACATTTTATCACGTACTGTATGTGTCCAACTACGAGTAAAAATGTACAAGGTAGAACAATGTCTTTCTTTGCCATCCACACCCCTCCACTAACAGTACTGGGGCATCCCGTTGTCCTCATGGGAACCATTTAACTTCAGTGACCCTGGTTCAATTCTGGCCGAGGACCAAGGATGAAAGAAAGAATAACAACAGTAAACTAAGCGCTCATAATGACCCTCATTAGTGTGTTTATTAGTGCTAATACTTACTCAGGATTGCTCTTTCTATTTTGGTTTCACTAATGCATGAAGTCATCTCCGGACAATGTTTTTGTTATTCAAACAGAGATGCTCTTTACTGAGGACTTGCATGTTGAACTCATCTACACTTTGTAATCTTCTGCTTGTTTCATTTTGATTATATATCGGTTCATATGATTTATCGGCCGATATAAGAAATATTTACATTTTTTATTATTCCAATAATTACATTTTAACCAGTAAAATCTACCGATAGTCATGGCATTCATTTACTTTTTAAGGAGCCTACATCTGTGGCGGTATGCAAGCCGCCATTGAACACAGAGAAGAAGAACAACAAGGAGCGTACTCGCAGCGAGAGTTTACACGACATCACCCGTGTGGATGTTTTGTACCGAGTCAGAGCAGAGTAACATGATTGCAGTTTGCAAAACTAGTGCCGCAAGGATTCAGAGGGAACGAAAAAATGTGTCAAGTTTAAACACACTGAATCTTATTATGAAGAGTTGTCATGGCAACGAAGATGTACTAAAGTAACACAAAGCAGCAGTATAGCTGCTAGCATGATCACCAAGTCAAAGTCGAGTACTGGAGTGCTGACTTGTTTCCAAAATCACTTATTTTGTCATTCATTGTTAGGAAATAAAAAAAAGCATCCCCATCTCTAAACACCTGCTAACTTTCCCACATTGCTGACTACATATTGAACCTTTTTCCCCCCCACATATGAATAAACTACATGTTATGAACTTCTGATATGCAATAATGTAAAAATCTATCGGTAGTCTTACTTAATCAGCCATAAGGAGCAGGTAGTTATCAGTTATTATTGTGCATCCCTCATTTTGATATAAGTTTGCTTATAGTTACGCAAAATATTGATTTCATATTTTTCTGTATCTGCACTGTATGAGTTTTATCGTATCTTCTCTCGATATCTTCTTCTGCACACTGCATTTCAGTACATATATTGTCAGTTTTCATGACGAGTCTGATTGAGCCTCGTATTTATTTTTAGTGCATGTTTCATGTTCCTGAATGATGTAAAATTGCATTTTAAATGTAAAAATCCTGCAACAAGAAAATGTTCTATCTATAAAAGTAATAGTGTTGCAGCGTTTCATATCACTATTTCAGTCCTACCTTTTTACAGCTGGTTCCCAATACAGTCACTGGAGTCTGAAAACTAGCTAACCAAACACACAAAAGGACTGGCACACTCTCACACCACCACGCATACACCTGATTAAATAGAACCAACGACGAGTGTCCAGTCCGCCCTCCACCTTCAGTAGTGCTGCTGCAGGATCAGCGTGCAGAGAGGACCTGAGAGCTTTCCACTGTCCAGCATGCAGCTCTGCTCTCAACTGCTGCCATGGGGACAGAGCCCACTTTGACAGCTGATTACAAACTGCCTCTGTAAAGGGCACACACACACGCACACCACACACACACACACACACACACACACACACACACACTGGCCTACATAGTATAATGTGATAATACTTGTAAGTATTATAAGTATAAGTAAATACATTTGCATTTGAATTCACATCACTCATTCACACATGTCTTCATACTCACACAGTCACAGTCTAGAGCTCGAACAGACGGTTGTGCTGCATGAAAACAGCTAAGCAGTCACTATAAAGACTTCTATGTGTGATTGATAAAATATTAGGATTAGACACAGAACTAAAAACACTTGCATTTGTGCAAAAATGTGCACTTTTTTGTATGTGTCAAATTAAATCCTTCAAGCACAGAAACCATAAAACCATCCCTGTTTCAGTGATGCGATGACAATAAGTACTCATGTTTCCAGTGATACTTCATTACAGTGCAGAACACCTGAATACAGAGATAAAGAGTACTTTTATAAACAATATTACTCTTGGTGTCTTTGTAACATTGTTTCAAATGTAAATGGAAAAATATGAAACCACGAACAAGTCATTATTAATTAATTAACAATTGGTATTCATAAATGACGTTCAAAATGATTTTTGCCAAAATTAACCTAGGCTGGGCGATGTATATCGAGTTTTTAAGATATATACATTTAATTTCAAACAAACTATAGGATAAGACGATGTTGTTAATATCGATATAGTTTATGTTGCATTAAAATAACGTTATACGTGTCTGCCAGTTCAGCTAGTTTAGTTTATATTTATGTAATTTTTGATGTACATGTTGACATTGTGCAGCCGACTGCTAGTTGAACACATTTGGCGTTTGGCCCATGTGGATTTGACTTAGAACTTATTTTTTTTTATTCTTTATTCATAGAAAAAATATCGATAAATATATCAAGTATCACCATTCAGCTAAACAATATCGAGATATGAGTTTTGGTCCAAATCGCCCAGCCCTGTTTTAAACCCACACGGCTTACTTTGGTACTAAATATGTATTTTCCTTTTAATACTTATATACTTAATATTTCCGGTCTAACACCAAAGAGGCTGGTGTTCATGTCCTGTGTGGGTAAAAACTAACCTCGCACCACCTTTGTTATGTTCTGTTGGCACGACTAACACAGGTGTGTTTCAATGGTACCATTTTCTGGTGAAAAGTAATGTACAGAGTTTTTGGAGTTATTGGCAAATGGTTAAAGTATTTGGAGGATGCTTTGTTGTTGTTTTTTCTGTATTAGATCCATGTAGATATTAAAGTGACATTGCATGCATGTTGCTCAGAACTTTCCACATGAATTTGAAGCCATGAATGCACTCAAGCTGAGGCACTCATCCAGACCAAGCCCCAGCTGAGTCACCTACAACTTGTACTGGCTAATGTGGTGTTGTTGTCTGCACCTGTGTGCCTCTGTCTCTGTGGGGATGTGTTTGCTTGTGTTTCACTTACTGTGAGCTCACTCAACACTTTGACCTGTAGTAGTTATTCTGGGGCCACCAGGCGTCCACACAGGCAGAGAAACGGTACAAAGAAATGGATACGTTTGGTGTTTTGGCCTCTGCAGGGCTGTGGTGGGTTAAGGAGGTGTCAGTCAGTGTTGTTTTGCAATGTTGGCTTTTCCAAAAGCTACAGAGGTCATTTTGATGGAAATAACTGTTGTAGAGCTTAGATGCTTTTGGGTATCCTTTCCAAGTCAAGTGGTGGGAATTACAGATGGACTGAGGTTTTAGATTTCCAAATTAGTTCAAGTGAATGAAGTTCTATTTCACCATTCTACCATATAGTATACCTGGAATTAAACCATGTTAAATAAATAGTTAGTAAAATGCTGCAAACTAAGACCAGGGTGAAGTGCAAATAGCTAAATTAGAAGTAGGCTTTCAGCTGTGAGTCCTAATATAATGGATATGACATTAAATGTTAAATGAATGTTAGTCACAACACTTTCCGCCCGTTGATCATCTCAGTAAACTGAACTATGGTGTATGTTTCAATCTAGAAACCCATTGGCTGTTGTTTGACATCAACACACCTCTGGTAGCACAGGCCAATCTTTTCGGGCTTCCAGTGTAGGAAGCAGTTTGCCATTGAGGACTAGTCATGGCTTTCTTTTCTCACACTGCACTGTTAACAGTCCAACATCCACTTGGGAACAGGGTATGGTGCTAGTTGTGAAGAGATGGCGTCTTAGAGCAGATTTTGTCAGCAGCGCTGAGATCGCAAATTAGCATCTGGCATGCCACTTGGGGAGCCGTGGAAAAGCCGGTAGTTCAGTGACACGCCAGTATTCCAGCACCATGCCCACTTGGTAAGAGGCAAATATGCCAATTAGTTCACCTGCCTGTGCCGTGCATGCCGCCAGGGTGCTACCCGACTTTCAAACCAGTACAATCTTCTTCCACCATTAAACGTATACATCAATACCAGTGTCCTCACTCTGTCTGTTATCTGTTATTCAGACTGCGGCTAGACTACGTATCACTGACTAAACACTCTCTGGTTGTGCATTTTTCATCGTCATAATATTAAAGTTTAAAGATATAGTTTGATAACTATTTTAGCAAATGAATGGTTTATTTTATGTTACCGAGCAGGGCTTTTTATTGTTTCAGTGAATACTTTTTTTTTTAAATTAGGATGTATTTGATTATAATAAGCATTAACCACCTCTTTCTTTTGTGTATGCTTAATGGACTGCACTTATGTATCCTCTAGCCTTTCAACCATTGGAGTTGCTTTTACACTACATATCCCATTTACCATTTTATACACGTTCAAAATAATTTGCTAAATCATACACAAACATTCATACCCATACATGTGGATACTTTTTGGAGCAATTTGAGGTTCAGTATCTTGCCCAAGAATACTTAAACATTCTGGCAGGAGGAGCTGGGGATCCACCAGCCGATCTCTGATTGGCGAACTGCTCTATTTTTGAGCCACAGCCATTTGTTTGATCACAACTCCTAAATGTCCTTCATGAGACTGAATATGTGTAACTTCTTGATCAAAAGATCCAAATCTTCTAGCAAATGCAGTGGTCAACCCCCCCCCCCCCCCCAGTATTTTACAAATTGCATCCTGAAAGCAGCTATATATAAGTCTATCTATCTATCTATATCTGTGTGCATGCTTTCCTAAACCATCCTGTTTTGCTCTGCTGCAGTCCCCAGACTTCACTGAGACCCTCCTCAGTGCTCCGTCAAGCTGTCGGAGGCTGCCATCAGTGATTAAAGTTATGTTGTGGAGTGTGTTTTGAAGTCTGTGATCATCATGTTACGTTGTCACCACAGACATGGGGTCATGTCATATTTAGGATCTTTTACATCCCAGGAGGGTGCAGAGTAGTCTTGAAGGCGCCAGACAGAATCCATAACCCAACTTCCCGTCCCATCAGGATTCGACTGCAGTCCTCGTGGTGTCTTGGGAATGGAATTACAGCGCTGTGGATCTGACGGACAGCCCCGTGCAGGCCGGGTCCTCGCCGTTCTTCTGCCAAACCTTTTGAGATCAATTTTAAGAAGATACACCATGCAGTTTCAGCTGTCCGCTCAGGGAGATCAGTGAGAAGAGTAAGGTTTCCTTCAACGATTAATATTAAAGAGGCATTCAAATTGTCCTGTTTTGATATGCGGTGGAAAATAAATCCATGGCTATCAATTCCAAAGCAAAGTGGAGGAAATATAACTTCAACTGATGATTGATCGCTCATACACAATGGAAAGTTCACCAAGTGCAAAGAGGCCAGAGTTTCTAGAAGATGGTTGGATTCCTGCTGACAAAACCTGAGCAGAGTCTGTCCCTGTTGGCCACAGCAAGTTAGGACATTACTGCAGAAACTATGCAGCTAGCTAGTATTCAAACATAATTTGACCACATTAAAAAATGATTACATTACGGTTACTTTTATTTGTACACCAATTGTTTCTGGCTTGCAAGCTTCCCCATTGGTTAGTCTAAAGACCTGCAATGCATTGCAGGTCTTTAGACCAAAAATGGCTAAAAACGCTGTAATATACATGCCAGGCCAGTAGTTGGCGGTGTGACTTTATAATGAATCAACAGGGGCATACGCACTTTCTCATCCTTCCACAGAGCAGTGAGGTGCAAAAGTACAAAAAAAGGTAATGGCTAAACACCTTTTGGCTGCCCTTTGCTGGCATACAGGCGGATTCTGAATGTAAAACGTCTCCAGTGATCAAAGTGATGGTGCAGTAAATCTGACCTTCTGGAGAAACAATGTTAAATTCAGTGTATTGAGCAGCACAAGCAGAACTCTGTAGTCTGCCATCGATGTTGTTCTCAACATACTTGCACATGGCTAATGACCAAAACCATAATGGGTATGTGAGGAATGTCTCAGTTGTCAGAGGTACAGCGTATTGCCAGTTTACACGACAACCAAGGTGGTGCCCTGTTCAAAAGTTTGTACTGATTGTATTTCAGGCAACAAAAAACTCAGTTGTCGTCTAAATGAACAGCCAAACACAGCAAATGGTTATCTTTTTCGGCTGAATTCTCGGCTGAAAACTACTGGTTTTGGTCTCTACCAACTCATGAGGAAAATATTGGCTTTTTTAAGTGTTAATGATTCTCCATGTTCACTGGATACTACAGCTGTTCTCATCTGTTTGGTGTCGGGCTGATATAGTTCTGTACGCTATTTTGTTACACTTATCTAACCACACACCGAAGCCATGGGAGCTGTGGGAGTCAAACAAAATGGTGTTGTTGCAGGCCGGTCAACAAAAACTCAAATCAGAGACAAAACATTTAAAGAAGCTGAAGTCGGGTAATAATGATATCAGGGTAAGTTTTTATTTGGCAATAATTTTACAATCAGACCCTCAATTAATCTATACTCTCAACTTAAAGATATCGTTAAAGCAGCTGTAAGAAATCGATAATTTAATTGTTGTATTAGACCCTACTCTTGAGAAAATGAAGCGGATTTAAAAAAAACAACTGTCAATTATTCTCCATTAATCCAGTGGATTTCAACTGGTCTAGCCTCACGACCCACTACTAACTTCTTCATGTAAGGGCCTGATCCTATTAGCTGATATTTTTCAACAAATCAGATTTATTAAATGAAATATTGTTCAGTTTTGACATCAGACGGTACGAAAATGTGACAGTAGAAAGATTCAGAACAAAAGAAACATATTTAAAAGCGCTGCACAGACTTCTTGACACCATTTTTTTTCCAGGCACACAGTTGCGACCCACTGAGAACAGCACTGCGACCCACTTTGGGTCCTGACCCTCCATCTAAGAACCACTTATTTTGATTTGTCTTGAGAATTCTGACTATTTTTTCTCAGTTTTGTTGTAAAGAAGACAGAAAATCTTTTAGAAGGTGAATGAATTACAAAATGCATTCATCAAAACGTGTTCATGAACAAAGACAGTGTCAAACATATGACCTTTAAACCAAGACCTGAACTTTAAGAATGAGAATTTTAGCCGTGTGTGAAAACACATTAACATGTCATCACTTCCCAAAGTGTCGCCCTTATCAAAGACCATATCTGACAGCTGTTCTGAACAGCAGCCAGGCTATTAATGGGAGACTTTACTCTCTTCTTGTGACCTCACTCTCTCTACATGCAATAATTGCCAGTATATGATGTTTCAGTCATTTGGCTAGTTAGCAGACTCTTTTTATATGTTATGTTTATAAAGTAAATCCAAAAATCGGGCTCACCCTCACTTCTTATATGGGTGCTGAGTCCTCAACCAAAAAAATGTATCGAAAGTATTTCAGGACAGCTCACCAAAATCTTAAATTTCAACTTTTTAAAATGTCTATTCTTAAGTTACCAGTTGGGGCTCCATCTGGAGGTGTCTGGGTGGTCAGCAAATGTCTCACAGTCCCAGTCAGGTCTCATCAGAACTGCTTAAAAGGTGGTGATTTCCAATTGAATTCCACCATGTTCCTCAAGCATCAATCATGGATGAGGTACCAGCATGAAAATTAGCTTTCCCAGATCCATTGTAAGCATCAGGATTTATTGACAGTATATCCTCTCTCCTTCTTTGTTCTCTAGGCCACGCCCCCTCACACCTTTGATGGTTGCGAAAAAGTCTATTAGCCACCAGGTTAAACGATTAGGGGGGAAGCATAGGCCTCACTATAGAAGTTTTAACCTTGCAAAGGTTTTTAATCCTGAGCCGTCTAATGTATAAATAAACTCTTACCCTTACGTTGGTGGCAGTGTCACACACCGCACATTTAACTCCGTGTAAGCACCTGCTGTGGAAGAACAGATTTATTAATCAACGCTAATGATTCTGGGTATAGAGTTCTTGGACGTGAGAAATTGCATCTTTACGGTCCAACTCTTGGTGACAGACGGTCCATCTTGTACACACAGGCGTGCACACACGCACACACACAAATGTGCAGAAGGCACGCTCAGCTTCCAGACACAACTTTATAGAGGGCACAAACACAGCTTTAAAATACCAAACTTCATTCTTCAGCTGCTGCTTTGTAGATCTGAAGGTTCACCATTACCACGCCTGACAATGTGATCATCCAAGTCCCAACTATTGTTAAATGATTGTCCTTTGTACCCACTGTCCCTGAATAATACATTATTATGGTCAAAGATTGCAGATAAGAACTGGTTTGTGGGCTGCTCTTTATATCTAGTTTCTCATAATGGCTGTTGCCAGAAGGTGGAGCTTGAAAGGAGTGAGGATAATAACAAACTCTAAGAACCTAAGTTCTTAGAATTAAACCGTCTTTGTCTAAATTAAAGACAAAGACGGTGGTAGCAGCTTGGAGTTGTTTATTTGTAAAGCAGACATGTACATAACTTGGCTGTGGGATTTAGCAGATAAAGCAGTGACTCAAACATGTTTACTTTAAAGAACCTACATTTTCATTCAGGCATACAGACAACTAAATCAAATACAAGCTAAAACAGGCTTCAAGAGAGAAACATCTTTTCAGCTGTCGGCTCAAAAATGTTGCATGAGGGAAGATGATCGTACACAGAAGGTGAACCATTTAAACCAATCTTGGAGTGACTACGGAGCCCGACTGATTAATCGGCCAGCCAATAATATCAGCCGATATTTGCCGATCCAGTGACTATCGGTATGGGCTAATTTGTATCACAGATATGTGCCAGTATTACTCGATTTATTCACCAGTCAAATATCATTTCATTAGAGTATCATTGTATTAAACTAGCAGTTCTCTTTCACAAGTAGAGTGTGCTAGATTACAACAAGCACTATCACTCTTCAGAGTGTCAGGTGGTAATGCACATACATGCACAGTTATCGGCCTGAAAAATCTCTTATCGGTCGGGCCCTGCTCATGACTCACAGTACATTGACAAGCTGTCAGCAGGTTTGTTGGAGAATAAAACACGAAGTTTACAACAAGATTCCCCTGAAATTGTCCATAGATCGTTGGATAGGTAATACAATACACATGCACGGACTGATCTGTGCATAAAAAGTGAAGTCATAATAAACAGTAATAAGAGATCACTAAGTAGTGCATGTGTAATGTACTACAGAATACCTCTGATGAAATGTGTACATACAGCACTCAGCTTGTCAGACAAGCAGAGGGGCGCAGTGGGCCTTAATATAGAAAGTTAGTAAGTGGACGGGGTGAAGGCATGGGGTTTACAGCAGGGCCGGTGTTGACAGAGGGGGTGAAGACAGGCTGCCAAGATATGGTTTCAGACTGACATGCTGCGCTATGGTAAGAGCTTTCTGCCCAAAGGAGTAGTACCTCTTCACTCAGTTAAGTCACTGTGAGCTCCTCTTTTATTCTTCAATACCAGTTGTAGAAAGCTGCAATGATTAGTGGATTATTCAAGTAGTTTGGTTACAACAACTTAATTTATTACATTTTTAATGTTGAAATATTTGAATTTGTTGCTTAATAACAAGTACGCAAATTGATTGTGCGACTTCATGTTTTCATTCTGTTCATTCTGTTAACTTGTTTCCAGCACCTTGTGTAAAAGTGAGAAACAGCTCGACAAGAAACGATGAGGGTAAAAAAAAAAAACGGTCCTTAAGTGCTCTGCTTATGTGTGCCAGACTCCCTGCATCTGACCTTAGGACCTGTCTTCTCTTTGATGATGTATGGGGATCAGGACTCATGGACTCCTATTTATGAGTCATGCACATGACTGAAATGAAGAAGAACTTTGAAGTCTTAATCAACAAGTCACTCCAAAATATAAAAATGGAAAAAACTGCTTCACATACTGCATGTGTTGTCTCATAATGGAATTTCAAATAAATCTTGTTTGCTAAACCCTGAAAAATAGAATTTAGACCAAACCTTATATTGTGAAGGTATGTTGTTGCTGCAAATACTTACTGATGTCAACAGTTTTAAGTTTGTTACCGTCAAAAGCAGAAATGCAGTTCAGCTGGAGAGAATTTATAAAGGCATTAGCCTGGTGTTTACATGTAGTCTTATAGCTTGTTTGTCACTTAGTTGGTTGGCCCTCTTCTTGAAGGAAAATATCTTAACAACTTTGTGTGAATTGAAAATCTGATTAAGGCATCCATGGTCCTCAGAGGAAGAGTGTTTTGGTAACCTCGACTTTTATCTCAGCACCACCAGAAGGTGATCAGTTACCAGTCATCCATTGAACCATCTCAATGACTATCTCTAACTCCGTAATGAAGTTGATGTCTTACTGTTGTCAACAACAATTTGATAGATTCTAATGGAATTTGGTACATAGATCCATAGTGCCCAGAGCCATGAATGCTAAATCCTCTGATGATAACCCGTGACTCTTAAACACCACCAGTGTGTCAGATGTTTTCACTGTCACAGTGATAGATTGGCCCAACGTGAACTGTAAAACCAAGCATTCATGTTCTCCAGAGGATGTATCCTAAAGACAAATCATCTCTGAAATACTGCTGAACACATCGTATATTTTAACAGCTATTAAATGGATTACCACTATCTTTGTATGAATGGATTGAACACACGGCTGCTGCGACCAGGACTATATCCTTCATACATATGGTGCCACATAACCGCTGTGTTTCCCAACCGTTTTTTCCTTGGAGCCCACCAGCAGCAAGGAACGACCTTTGTATGTACAGTTCCCAGTAATGTAAAACATGATTTAATGTAATATGTGCAAATCGTATAAGCTGCCCCGAAGTGCCTGTGCGAGCCTTCCTCATTATAACCACAAATACACCTAAATCGAGGTTTATTTTGTACATGAAAATAACGCATTACAACTGAACAAGAAATCAGACAAAATAAAATAAAAGATAAGAATGGTTGTGGTCCATTGATACGCTCAACAGAGTGCTTCACATTCTGATGGGTCCCGCACTTGGAACGAGGGTTGATAAATTAAGCTTTTCTCTTTTTCAGTTTATTTGATTGAAGCTTAATGCTTTTTGTGTTTAGCAGGCTACGGGCTTTTGCTCTATCGGCCTTTTCTTATCTTTGTACTTCTAAAGCATAACCTGTCCAAAATCTGAATGGGACAGGTGACAAATTGAGCTGTGATAGCAGAGCAGGTGGCTGGAGGGAGACAGATATGATGACTTGTAGGCGAGGACTTGGCGGATTTCAGTAATGTTCAGGATGCTCGTTTTATGACGCCTCATGTTCCTGCCAAGGCAAGTACCAAACAATGGAATGAGAACCACTAACCAATGGAGTCACACCAGAGTCATTGTGTAACATAACTCTCACTTTTCTGATTTCTCCCTCCAATTTTTTTGCCCATATGATGAATCCAAAACAGCACACACACCAAGCTCCTCTCTCAGGCCTACAGCAGGCTCTGTGACCAGTGTTAATTGGGTTAATTGTGTGGTATGAGGCTGAGCTACAGCTATCCCTTTCCAGTTATTCCCATCACGGGGTAATAGGGTGGCACACAGATTCCTCAGAGATTTTACAGGGAGCAGAGGGTTGGAAATGTGTCCTGGCACAGCACAGCGGTTCTAATCCTCGCAGGACTTCCAAGTTGCTGGATACGGTGTGTTGTGTTTTGTCAACAGCCACTGTTATAGTAGAGTTGTATGTCGTCTGGTGTAGTGGATCTCCAAAAATAGCTGGATGGCAACATTGCTTACATTCTGTCAAGTTGGCTGTGAAGAGTGTGGCAATACTGAGGGGAAGGTGGCAATATAAGCAAAGGTCTCTCTGACTGAATCAATGTCCCTTAAAACAATTCTGATGTGTTTGCTAATAACTTGAAGAACAATCTCTGCAACTTGAGTTTGCTCCTGACATTGGAAACAACAGTTGACAAAACAGACTTGACTTCTGTGCACTTGCTTATTCTGCAGATGTTTACATCATTGTCCCAATCACAATTTGTTATGAATTATTTAAGCATCAAAAACATCTATACATCAACCTGATAATAGACGGTTTGAACATCCATATTGGCTAACAAAGACTGACAAAGCTGATGACATCCAACAAGCAAGTAATTGGACCGTAAGCTGAAATTGTTTTGTGAGTTTTTAAAGATGATTTAAGATGATCAACATACAGGCAAGAAGTGGAGTCTATAAAACATGGACTTTACTGTGCTGATGTTTTAGTGCTGAAATCTAAATATAACCAAATTTCATAACAGCACAACTTTACTTAAAGTCCTCTTAGGGCGCGCTCACACTGGCAATCCGTAGCGTGCCATACTCGAGCACGATTGGACCCCCGCTGCGCCATTTCCCCGCTGGCCGGCACGGCACCAGGACTGCATGCATGCTTAATGTTATTATGAAGCGTGCTCAGTTTACAGACAGCATGACAGCTACTTTACTGACTTTGCGGCTTATTTTGAGTCACTTTAATCAGATACAGCCGTAAATTAATTAAAAAAATAAAAAGAGACGCGCGGTCGAGTCCGTGTCCGCACATTGGAGAACAACACGGAGAGCATGACAGCTACTTTGTGGCTTATTTTGAGTCATGTTTAGTCAGATACAGCCATAAAACTCTGGATTTCTCCATAATGAAGGCTGTCAGCGTTGTGTACCCGCGTGCTTGTGCTCGTGCATGAACTGTACCGTGCCGAAGCACACCTCTCCGAAGTGTGCCAAAGCCACGGAAGTGTACCATGCCTGAGCACGGTATGGAGCGGTCACACTGGCCAAACAAACTGGACTTTAGGGTTGAAGCGTGCTTGGGCATGGTACGGATTGCCAGTGTGACCGCGCCCTTACTCACTTGGTCTGAAGATTTAAACAAAAATCATGTTGCATAATTTACACTATCTTGCTACCGTGAGAATGTTTTTTCTCAGGTTATGAAACAGACTGAAATAATAGTGATGTCTCTCTATGCCCGAGCAAACGACACCACCAGCTCAAATATTGACTTTTTCTAGTTTGTAATTTTTAATGCCTGGAACTGGTGCATGGTAGGTGTCAGATGAGGAGATTAGATGATGAAGAAACAGACTGTTATCTTTGCAGACATTTTTTCCCACAAGGACAGTTAGTGCACATTGACTGTTACTGTAGCAGGCTCAATATTTTTCTCTCCAGAAAAACGAAGGACAAGATCACAAAGAGCTGCAATATTCCACTTTGTCCACAGGGGGTGTGGACAAAGTAAATCAGCTTCATGGTGCGTTCCATTTGAACTCTGAAGTAGGAAATTCAGAGATGCTAGTCAGATACATCATCTGTAATGCCCTCTGAAGTTGGAATTATAATAATATATCAATAAAGTTCATCCTTATCCTTATCCTTATTTATTATATGAAAAATATGAGGAACTTAAGTAACCCCTAGCTTAAAATCCAATATGGCTGCCCCCTTTATCAACAGAAAAGTACGAGCTGTACTTTATGGTGTTTATAGCAAGTTATTTTTGTGTGTGTGTAATTAAATCAATCAATGCAAACTGTCAAGTAGTTGTTGTTAATGCCTGGTATTAGCTAACACAACAACTCCTGGAGGCGTCCATGTTGCTTCTCCGACTGGTTACCAACTTGTTATTATAACGCGGCCAACTTGGGTGTGACTTCATCCCTCGCTCTGAGATCAGACTTCAAAGGAAAATGGAAGGCACCATTAATCAGCAGACAAACGCTGACGTTTCAATGATTAATGGACTATTATAAAATCTTCTGTTCCATGACAACATGATAGGCCAACATGCTGATGATGATCCATCAACCTGTCAAAAAACTCCAGCAGTCATTCTGCAATTAGGATAAGATTGAGCTAAGTGCAAAAATGTTTTTTTTCTTTATCAGAATAAAAATCTATTTTTTTCTTAACTAATTTGTCAAAATTCTGCAACTACACACCTGCCCAAAAATGTTTTCATGCCTTTTAAACCACCCTCAAAAATCCCTGTCAAAATAAAATTCTGAACACGATGCTACTCACTCGTTAAAAACCTTGATTTAAGCTGCAGTATCGTACCATTCAACGCACTCCCATGACCATTGACATTGTCCATCAATTTGTCAAACCATCTCAAAGGATCCACCAAAGGACATTCACTTAATACTAACACCACCAAGTTCACAATATATGAAGTTATAACACAGACTCACAGAAACTTCTACTTATGGCTGCCATGATTCTTTGACACAATAAGCTGAAGGTCCAATCAATTCAATATGTTGCTCATTAAGGCCTACAGAAACATGTTGAATGCTGCCATCTAGTGGCACTAAAGGCAAACACAATCCCCCAACATTCAAATGCCTGGTTGTCATTTATTTGAAAGGCACCACTCTCTTTAAAAGCATGCAGTATAAATAAAGCTCTCTCCCTACACTTTAAAGCTGCCTTGTAAAGCTGTCTGCAGTGCTATGCTGGCTCGTCTATGTGACGAACACTGACAGAAGAAACTGGAGAGCTTACTGGACACCTCAGTCGGGTTGTGCACATATTAACTTCTCTTATATGAAACAGAATCATCCTGACATCAACCCACAAAAGCACCTTGAATTTCGTCCTTTCAACAACAACCAGCAAACATGGCTGTAATTCACAATATCAAGCTTAAAATAATGCAAAGTTATAAAATGCGTATATGAATACTTAGATGTGGACTTTTTTGACGGTTTATTTACAGTAGATAGATAAATAAATTTACTTTATTGCTCCCAAACTGGGAAATTGTGGAACATAATTCACCTAAAGTCATTGCTGTTTTATTTTATTTTATTGACCTATTCATATTATGTTTATGCAGTGTATCGCCTACCAGCAACATTGCATTGCCTGATTCTTAATTGTGGGAGTATACACACTGATGACAATTTGAAGTAGAGACCAACAGATCCACTTTTTTTCAGTTCAGTTCCGATCCGATTCCGGTACATATGTACTGATTCTGATGTTTTTATATCATAAGTAATAATGTTATTGTTGATGTTGGTATTATGTGTAAGGCTACATAGAGCTGTAGTAAACCTGTCATTGCATTATGCTGGCTTCACATGCAAACAGGAAGCAGCAACAGATGTCAGGTTTTTCAAATGAATCTCTTAAACTGAACTGTAAGAACTGTACTTTTTAACATAAAGAAAGTTTTCATCTCATTTTAACGTCGTCATGGAGACGATTTGTGGACACCTCTTACAGTTCAGCCTGAACGTCTTCAAAGAGAGACTGTACGAGCTGAGAGTGTGTAAAGGGCCCAACCATCTTGCTTGATCACTGACATGGATCGGTGCCGTCAGTCGATACCCGATACGTCACATAGACTTCAATACCGAATACCAATATAAGATGGGATCGGTCCCATCTCTACTCTCAATACAACCTATTTCTGTAAGAGTCTTTAAATGTTCAGAAAAGTCAAATGTATTATAATAATAATAATATTAGCATGCTCCTGCTTTGTTTAGCTATAAAACTTCACTTTTTCACAGTATAGAAAAATAGTTCAGAGAATGAAGCTGAAGGTCAAATATTGAATCTTAACTATTTCATGGTAGTTTTTTTTTGGGTTTATTCTGAGCAAAATTCTGCTGTATCACAATGATGATGTTTAATCTGATTATTATAACAATGAATGTTGATTTTAAAAAACTTTAAATATGTACTTTATTGCAAAAGTAAGACAAATGCGTGTATTTAATCCATTTGACTGGTATTGAGCACTTGAGATGAATTACTGTACTGTGTGACCTGAACCTTAGAAAACCTCAGATATTCTGGCTGTTATTAACAGAACCAACAGTAAGTCGGGCCATGGTCTGGTCCCCCGGTGTCCTGGCTGCTCTCACTGAGAAACAACTGCCCCCCATGTTTTTTAAGAGGATGAGTCCAGCCTCAGTCATCAGTCTTGCTCTGCTTCCAGCAGTCAGCTCCTCGCCTCTGATGCTGCTGACGGGGCTGCACTCGCTGGCAGCCAGCCGTGAAAGATGCTCTGTTTGCTGCATGGGCCAGTACTCATGCTTGGCTGGAAGATAGCAGAGGGGGGGTCCCAGGGTCCCACGCCCTGAACGCTAACCGCTAACTCACTGTCTGTTCTGGGACTAGTTTTGCCATAATCGAGTGTGTGTGTGTGTGCAACGTGTTTGTGTGTGTGTAGAAGCTTTCTTGGCTGGTGTCGCTCCCTTTCACAATCGAAAGGAGATGGCCAGCAAAGCAGTCAAATTAAAGTGACAGGAGCTGCAGCCCTGCCCCCATATAGAGCGTACACACACACAAACACACACACACACACACATTCGGTACACATACAAGGGACGATTCAAATCGGTTAAATGATAAATTAATCATGATTCAAATTTTTAAACGGCAAAGAGGAAGTCGAAGGCTGTCCTTCTTTGACTTCTCTTGTTCGAGGTACTCGCGTCTCTTACACCGGCAGCAGTAGAGGCATACGGGCGTGGCCTCAGCAGGTGACGATTTTGCAATGGATGACGTACTGCCAGTGTTTCCCACACAGGTCACTTCAGGTGACCATTTTGCCGACCATTTAAACATTTTCTTTATAATCCATTTAAAATTTCTATCCACTATTGATAAACAAGTGAAGGGTTTCTCTCTTCCTCGTGTAGAACGACCATGAGAATTAGAAATCAGGTTCATATCTTTGAAGAGAGACGGGAGAAATGAGAGAGGTACACAACTTCTGACAGCTTTTTAATGATCCTCTGGTTAAAAGACATGAAGGTTTTAAGTGTGTTTGTAATTTCCCTTTAAGCATGTTACAGACATGCATATGACCCTAATATAAATATTGATGTATGTGCATGTACGCACAGCTCTGTCTACTGTATGTAAGCACATAAATTACCTCGCTTCCATTCATGCACTAATAATATTGTATTTTAATTTTTTCTTGTTTTCTTTCTTTCCTTTTTGTTTTGTTTTTGTCTGTTTGTTAGTTTTCCTTTGTGGTTACATTTTCCCTTTATGCTCTTTAAACGCACAGTTTGTAGATTCCGCCAACAGGGGGGTCCCTGAGTATTCCCTCTGTTTCAGGATGAGTCAGGTTTGTTGGATCTCAACGGCAGCCTCACAGTGACAGCTCTGTTAACGGGCTCTCAGGGAGGTGGAGCTCTGAGTGACAGCTTCAAACAGACACACACCGCGGGCACTGTCACCTTCACCACATGTCAGGTCTCCACCTCCAACACGGCTTAGTGTTCTATCAGTGTGTGTGTGCAGGGAGGTCAGTGTGTGTGGTCATGCTCTTAGTGGGGAGGGGTGGGGTTGTGTGTGTTTGTTGTGTGTGTCGGCCTATTGATACCATAAAAACAGGAAGAGGGATGTTTTGAAAGTGAAATATGTCTGAGTTTTTGACTTCCACAGAAAGAGGAACTGTGTGGACTTACTGGAAAGGAGACGCCTCTTTCCCACATGTATCTTCCTTTTTTTTCTACTCTCATTATTAATGATCTGTCCTCTTTTCTCTTCATGTTCGCATAAAGCAAGTTCACTTTTCATGTAATGTCAGAAAGGCGTTTCTTTGGATAAAGGTCACAGCCCCCCCCCCCCCCGGTAGGATTACACTCAGTATGACCTTTTTTCAGGGTGTGAGTTGAGAGAGTTTGAAGAAAAAAACTCAGAATGCCTCAGAGTTCACACAAACAAAGATGGTGTGAAAACATGCAGTGGTAAAGGAAGACTGTGCGGCTTTTCGCAGAAATCAAATACATATATCCTCTGTAAATGTCTCTCTGAGTCATAACTGTCAACATTGATTGAGAAGCGAGAGTCCAGCTGGCTGTGTTGTTGTCAGAGCCGTGTTTACATGCATGGCACGGCCGACTTCTCCCCTTGTGTGTAAAAGCTGTTTTAGTCAAAGACTAGAGAAAACAAGAAGAACATACTCACTGCTTATTTGAATGTCATGAAGCATTTTTAAGTCACAGTCATTCCTTGTAAAATGAGGATGAATTTGTGTAGTTCTCTTTCTTGTTGCAATATTTGCACACAGTTTTTGTCTCGTCTGTTATCTTCTCACCTCTTTTATTTTCTGTCTTGGGAAGCAAAAATGCCTCTACTGCCATGATAACGCCTGCTTATTACAACCAACCGCCTCTGCTCTACAGCTGCTGACGCTCACGATATTACTGCGATTCATTTTTCAGAGTACCGATTCGAACCCTGACACCTTTGAATCGATTTTAAACTGCCTCACGATTAATTTTTACATCCCTATGATATACTGTTTAATTTTTACTGGTATCCTATCATGTGTTAGTATAAGTGAATTGATGTACAGTATATGTTTGGTATATCCCCATGAACGTTTGCATGTTTGTAAATGGGCATGTACACATTTGTTTTTGTGCATAAGCACCTGCATGATGAGTGCAAACATATTGTGGATGTATGTATTTCATTGTGCATATACTGTATTTTTACAGTACAATGAAGATTCAAGCAATGATTGTACTTCTGCAATCTTAAACTTGTAAATTGTTATTTATTAATGAGGATAAGGAATATCATCATGTGCAGTTATTCTTCACTCTCCATGAATCCCTGACATCATCGTCCATCTTATCGTGGATTTCAGAGTCTTAATGATAGTTATTAAAATGGAAAGTGCCAGGTGTACTGAACTTCACACACATACGATAATGAATGAACTATATGTTAGGCAGGTTTAAAACAGCAGAGGGCGCTCTAACATAAGTAACACACCTAGAATCCTTCAGTGGCTCTTTGACTTTTGTCATGTTCTCAATAATACAATTTATAAAATAAAACGGACTCACAGACTGATTTAATGAGCCATTCGCAGTTTCACTGTACCGGCCGTGTGTACTTAGACTTGCATGGCTTAATCTTTGAGACAAGCATATGCTACTGGCAGGATCAACCAGGTAGCTCACTTGCATATCTCTCTTAGAGACAAAAGCTCTCGTGCTGTCACATTTTGTTGTTGACCAAAGTGACAAAATGCAGCAGTGGGCTGTCCCTGAGGTTATCTAAGTCTTCATATGTGCTTTTGTTATATATGTGCACACACTGTTAACCTCCAAGAACAATACTGCATTCAATTCAATTTAAATACATTCAGTACACAGATATTGAGTTTCCTAAGATGGGAATGAAGTGAATAACAAGGACTGATAGAGAGCAGAATAGAAAACAGATGTCTTTATCTCTTCCTTCAGAGAGCAGCGCGCTCACTGCTGAGTCTCACAGTTCCCTCATGTTATGTGCTTCCTTCCTTCCTTTTCTCACTGCATTCAATGTTAGCTTTCCATGAATCCACTCTCGGCTGTCTTGCTGCAGCCCAGCAGCTTCCCTCACACATCTCAGTGTGTTTATTGGCTTGTTTTCCTGTTTGACCATTTGCACTTTGCTTTACATTGCACATGAAGGTTGTCGTTGTGCCGTGTTTGACAGAGGGTGATGTGCTTATGCAGCAGATGGAAAAATCAGTAGACATTGAATTTTTCGACTTGATGATTATTCTTACATTTGATTTGTAAGAATTCATAGAAAAAAAACAATGACGCAGAGATCCTTAAAAAAAACACAAACCCAATCCTACGTCATGAGACCACATCCAGTGGTTGCATTTTGTATTGCACAAGTTCTGCCACCAACATTACCAAAATCCAAAACACATGATGGAGTAAATCAGAGACTGTCAGCTGGGAAACATTGGACCCAACGATCAGCTGGGTTAAAGCTCGCAGTGAGATATTAAAGATGTAATGAAAGATTTTGAGTTTTGTAGATTATAACTCTTTACTTTGATTCAATTTAATTTAATTTAATTTTTAACAACCACTAACCAGTGCTACAGGATCTGCTGTTCAAATAAATTGGAAAAAAAAACAGCTCAAAAGGGGAAATTCTTGCATCTAGAGCAGTTGTATACCAAGTCACGTTACACCAACGTTATGACAGCTTGTCCGATTCAGCCTGCAGCGAGGATTGGTCGGCCTAAGTGTGTCAAATAATGACCCATACTCATCTTCCTCAGCATCATATATGGACACACCGGGGTCCCTTTAGCAACTTTAGCTTGAGAAACATTTTAATGTTTCAAATAACTGTCAAATGAAAACCTCTCTTCAGCGTTAACAGACACTCAGTAAAACTACTGTTAGTGAGGTATTAGATCAGGGTGGAGGTTTTGGGAAAAATGGATCAGCCACACAAGACAGGACCTTCTCCCTGAAGGCCAGGAGTTACAGTGCAGTGTGGCGTTTATGTTTTACCTCACCCAAAGAGGATTTTTCTCACTTGAAACTTGTGGAAGGTGGGGCAAAATCCTAACTGAGAACGATGTCTGTTGCACACTCTAGCAGGAAGAAAACAAAGGCTGCTAAAGTTAATGTGAAATAAATGAGCATTGAATGAAGCACAGCCCAAAACGAGAACGTGTTGCAATAAAACATTACTTCACAGACATCATGATACCAGCATTTAGAAATGAAGTCTTCAATATTCATTACAATGTTATATTGTGTTGTAGGGATGGAGGCTTGTCCACTTTGGCCGACAAGGACACCTTTCAATTGAACTTCCTCACTTACCTTGAAGTGTATAAATGTGTGTCTTTCACGCCAAGACTGTGTGTGCATCTATATGTGTGTGTTCTTAATGCCTACAGCTGTACAGTTTTTAAACTGCATCATGCAGGCCACAGAGAGCTCGCCCCAGCATCTGAAAAAGGCCAAAAAACGGTTAAATTGGGTTGCTCCCCTCGGATGCAAGGCTGCAGCATGTTTCCTTGGTAACAGAGGAGTTTGGCTGGCAGCCAGAGCCTGCAGTGTGGAGTCCCATTGCATCAAAAAGCAGCCTAAATATACACCCATTTTTCTATCTCACTGCCTCTCATACACACAGACACGTTTGACTGCAAGGACAGACACTCGATCGTGCATCCACAACACAGGCATGCCCACATATGGACACGCAGTGTCGACTGGAGCACGAGTGTGGGACAGAAAATACACACGAAGAAGCATGCATGTGAAAACCTGTCTCTTCTACTGGCCTTATACTGTATGTGATTCTATTGCTTTCTCTGTCATTTTTCTCTTCATGCATACAACCACACCTCTCATTTTGGTTCATATGTATTTCATATGATGCAATACATATCAAATAATTTTGGTTGATATGTATAATAGTTTATTAACCTGTCCTATCTTGGTAAATAATGAGTGCGTGTGTGTGTTCCTATCTTGATGTTAGCATACACATCTTTGGGTGTGTCTGTGTGTGCATGTCCATGTCACTGCTGACAAGTTCAAATTCTAATAAGAACAACCGCATATGTTTAGCAGTTGATTGTTTGTGTTCGAATTTGAGTTTGTAGTTCAGCTGATGTCAGAGAAGTTTAATGTGCCACTAGGCCAGAATGCGTTACACAGCTTGACGTCAGACAGTAATGTTTTTATTCATCTGCTGCAGCTCCTTTTCCTAAGAACTGTAATCACAACAAATCTACTCTGGCAGTTCTGCAGCCAGGGCCAATAAACTGCAATACGATGTGAAATGTCTTCATACTCCAAATATTGAAAGCATATGTCATAGGGTCATGTGTGATCCATGTGGTGTACATTTTAATCGATCAATCAATCAATCTTTATTTGTATAGCAATTCATAAATGTAATCTCAAAACACTTTACGAAAGAGCAGGTAAAAGACTCTTTGTTATGTTATCTACAAAGACCCAGCGTTAATCCATCACTAAGCAACATTTAGCAAAGTTACAGTGGAGAGGAAAAACTTCCTTTAAGAGGCAGAAAGAAACCTTGAGCAGAACCAGACTCATGTTGAACAGCTGTCTGCTGAGACTGTGTTGGGCTTGGAAAGTGTGATAGAGGGAGACGCAGGAAGAATTTCTTATGTCCCTGTAATAGAAAAATGTTTTGGAGTTATAAGTGAAAGTCATAAAGCTTCAAATACCTTGTAAAAGGTAAAAGAAAAATCAAAAGAAATCACACAAAGAAAAGACAAGGTAAAAACTGTCTGAACAAAAACAAGGACATGCAGTATAGCACAAAGAAGACTAGAGAGTGAGGATGTTTTGTTGTTCTTGATGTGCTTTAAATCTTCTCTTTCTTTGTTATACGTTTACTATTGAAAATCAGTTGTGTTGGCGGACGATGAGGGCCTCGAGTACAACAAGTGGCGACCTCTGGTGTTGAAAAGTAAAGCCTATACAGAAGTGCAAAAAAAACCCTGCAGTTCCTTATGTGTCCACTTGGGGCTGGCTGTTAATGCCAAGGGTTCTCTATTGGGTGACATATTCCATTTTTACAGAAGAAATAAACATGTTTACAGCCAGCTTTAAAACACATATTTGGTAACAATAGCTAATTTCTTTTTGGGTATACACTGCACAAAGGTTTCATCCTTTTGATTTGATCAAGCTTAAGAGTTATGCATATATATTATAATTGGGGCGTGGTTGAGTTGGGGAGTTGGGCATGTTAAAGCTGTAGTTAAGGCCCACCTTAACTCCACTTCTGCCTTTTTTGAAATTGATCGAAATGTAGGTTAAGATAGCATTTCAAATATGGCCACCGTTGTTGTTTGGCTTCATAACCAAGGGGCAACCTCCGGTCTTGACAAATGAAGCAAATGCGGAAGTGCAAAATCCTGCAGTTCGTCGAGTGTCCGCTTGAGGCTCCTGGAGCTACAGCAGTCAGCATAAATAAACATGTTTACAGCCTGGTAAAAAATAACCAAATAGGTCTGATTAGTTATTGTCCTCAGTGGCACACACTGTACGGGGGGTGAGTTTTTTAAAAACAGCTCTGTTTTGATTTTGAAATCGATACGTGTTATCCATAGTTAGGCGCGTAGCTGACATGATTGACAGGTGAGCGCAATGTAACTGTTTGCCAAGACGATTAAAACCCGCCTCAGCTCCGGCTTAGGTTGACTGAAAGTTAGGTTGAGACAGCATTTCCAGCATGGCGGCTGCTGCCGATGAGCCTCCAGAGCCCCCTGCAGTAACAGATGGCTGAAGTCATTAATATTCACAGTCTATGTTCATAACGCTTCTTGCACGCCAATGGGTGACGTCGTTGAGATAACGTCCATGTTTTGTACAGTCTTTACATTACACTGCATAATCATGAAATCTAAAAATCTTTGAAAAATATTAAATGTTTTTCAATAAAGAAACAAAACACGTAAATACTGGAACAGCTCTCTACAATCAGAAACATATGCCATTAAAAGATGAGCTTCTTTTGCATGAAGAAACACTACGTTCTTATTCCTATGACCAGTGAAACAAACCAGTTAATTAGTAATGAAACAGACCTGTCTTAATCATTTTTTCTGATACAGTCTTTTTTGGTGGCTAAAACTAGTTAATATAAGTTGAGCTTAAACAGATATTGCTGTTGAATTTTAAAGTGCAGGGTCTGGTTACCAACGTATTCCATCTGTGGGTACAAATGAATCTGTGCATATGTCATATATCTGTTAAATACAAAGTGTAGGAATTCCGATGGAAACACTTAAATAGGAGTAAATAACTACGTCATGATATAAAATAATTTGACAGTGTTTTATACGTTTACCAAAGTCTGCCACTGATTCTTCGTTGATTGGTCAAACACACAACTGCCATGAGGCGATGGCTGCCAGTGGCCGCATGTGTTTGCTCCTCATTGAGAGAATATCCCGCTCAGTATAGGCACTGAAAAAAGACCCTGAGAAATGTGTCTGACATGTCTCTGCTAATGATTTGGTTCTCTGTGTGAAAACAAATGCCCTGGAGTTTTGGTGGCTTTTTGGAAAATCCATCTTTTCAGGGAAATGCTTTGTCTTTCTGAGCTTCTTTAAGTCCACCACCTGTGGTGTTCCTCTGTGTGGAGTCGGAGTAAAAGAGGGGAGTTGGGGAGATGGGGAAGAGAAGTGGAGGCGAAGAATTTGAGATGAAGACTGTAACACGGTCACACTCACGTGTATGATTCCAACATCAATTTGGGTACGTGTGTGCGTGTCTGAGAGGGGATTCATCACAGCAAGAAACACGTGCATGGATGATTTAATGTGCCACTGTGTGTGTGCACCTGTTTGAAACTTAACAAGTACTGTAGTGAGGGGCTGCATGTGCACCTGCAGCCTCTAACATATTTGCTTTTATTAGAGTTAAAATATTAAAGAAAAATGAACGTAATAAGAGATTAGGCCAAAAAGGGCAACAATTATCTTTTGAGATATTTTAATGTTACCTCTTGGTCTTTTTTTTAACAAAATAAATCAAAATGGTAAAATTTGTGAGAATGTGAATTCATACTTGCCACAGTTAGGACAAGTTTTTGTTGGCACACTACATACATCTGAATTTTCCATTAACTTCAACCTTAAAGGCACAGTATGTAAATTCTGCCGCCAGGGGGCTCTCAATCAAAACAATAACAAAAGATGACGTTGCGGCTCTCAGGGAATCATGGGAGTGATTCTCTCTGCAACAGAGTCCTTGTTGAAGTGAATTTCCTGATTCTGTGGAACTATTTAAATAGTAAATAAAATGTTGTGCTTGTTTGCAGCTTTTCTGGCCGCAGCTGTCAATGTGATAACCGTTTGCTTTTTTGCAAAACAGAAACGTGGAGAGCTTCATACCCAGTCACAAAAATTTGAAAGCTTTGAAAGATACTGTACAGTCTGCAGTTGTACTTAACAATCTTCCATCCATAATGATATCAGCACATTTGCAGCGTGCGTAAGTGCATACACGTGCTCATGCATGAACATTCAGGATGATAATGGCTCATGGTCTTTGGGGTTTTGTCACATGGTCACCCTCAGCTACAGTTGCCCTGCAAACACCCAGTTACTCAGCTTCTAGAACAAATTTTCTCAAGATCTTTTTTAAGCATTACATTACAATTTAGCATTCCTTCATGCATTATGTCCCAATTTAGGCAGCTTTAGATCTTTCCCTGGAGAGATTAAAGCTTTAATCTAAAAATGTTGAAAATACCATTTGATGGCTTCTCCTCTTTATGGCCTTACATTTGAGATGCCACTCCAATGGAGAGACAAAGGTCTGTGCTCTACAACAAGCCCCATAACCTAATGGCCCTCATCACGTGCCTCCAAATTTACTTTGACCCCAATTTCATCATGCCCTTCCAGTTCTCTTTGGGAGCTGTGCGTCAGCAGTAATGGGATGTGACGGATGTTTGAGGGCAGGGCTGTGTGAGAATAGGAGCTGCTGTGGATCTATGTCTGCAGAGACCATGGGAAGAGGAGTGGGGTCCAGTTTACATCCCTCCCTCCCCTCTCACTGTCACTATCTCACACACACATACACATATGCATACTTTCAATTTCATTCAATAATTTTTTGTACATCTTTCTTCTCGTTCCATGGCTTTCCCTTATCTCCTGTTTCTCCCTCTCTAACTCATAATCTCCCCTCCTCCCTCCCGTTCTCTGCCGTCACCTCCCCTTGTCTTTGTGATGCTTTTGTTTCTCGGATCTGCCAGAGTCCGAGCCGTGGAATGCTGCTGGCAGCCTCATCCCGCCTCCTCCTCCGACATTCCCATGCTGGGTCATTGTGGATGGGATTGAACGAGCCGGGGTCACAGCCAAGGAAGTGAACTAGGAAGTTTTCACAAGAGTTCAGCTTCTTCTGTGTGCAACCAAAACTCTGTAGAAACTCATTGAAAGCAGTCTTCTCGTTCACTGACTCCAGGCCTCTCAGGATTCATTTCAGAAAACAAATAATACATATGGTACATAGAACACAATGTAAAGAACATGTTATTGTGGTATTTTGTGCTTGGGACTAATTGGACAAAACACCAGTGAAGGGAGGTCTAAGTTGACAACCCTGTTGATGTCCTGGCTATGGCTGCCAATCAGTCAACAAGGTTGGCGCCAGAAGGGGCCATGTGGTAGGGTGGTAGTATCAGAGTTGTTACTACCTGGTTAGTGTGCATAAACCCCGCCTGGGTTTGTTGAAGGCAGAAATGCTGTTTTGGATGAAGTGGCAACTAAGGGCCACAAGGTAGGTAATGTAACTTATCAATAGGGCATGGGGGCATAATTGGGACGAAGAGTTTCTTCACTGAGCGCTTAAACTTTCATTAGGGCACAAGTATGTTGTGTTTATTTCAAATTCCAAAATGTACTTTCAGAACATTAATCACCATTCTCATATTTATTTAAAAACATGTATTTTGTATTCTACTGGCTGGTCACAGGAAATAATAATTACAGATATTAATGTCAAACAGAGTTACACTGTTTCTACCTGGAAATGTTGGAAATGAGCGAGCAAATGACTGTCAGACTCATTAGCAGAGTGCAAAATGATGCACAAAAAACGATCCAATCTTAACCCCCTGCAGAATTTGTTTAAAGTATCTACCTCTTTCTCTATATTCCATGCACCTTAACCACCTTCTGCTTTATTTGCGCTTCATGCACTACTATCACATTATTCTATTAATATCAGCTTTCATACAGCTCTGGTTACATTTTATTCCTGTTGTACCCTTGACCAGCATTGCACTACGATCACCTTTTATTCAGTATTTGTCTATTTCATGCAGCTCTGTTTATTTATTTAGTTCCTGTTGCTCTATATCGCCATTGCACCTTATCACTTTATCATTCACTATTTGCCAATTGCACATAGCTCTGTATGTATATATTTATTTCCCATTATAATTGTTTTTGTTCTCCATTGAACTACTATCACTCAGTATGCAGTATGTACTGCAAATAGTTCTGTTTACAGTTGTCAATAATTCTGTATACATTTGTTAGTCTGATCACATATACTTATATCTCCATTCTACTCTATTTACTTTGTATTTTAAATTTTGTATTTAAATTGATATTTTTTATTTATAGCCTACCTTGCACTGTCGTTATGCTACTGCTCTGTGTGCCTTCGAATTGCCCCCCCGGGGACAAATAAAGTTTTTTGAATTGAGTTGAATCCCTCCTATCTGGACATATCTGAACAAGTAGCTGATTGGGCTAAATCTGCTTGCTTGATCAATGTTTGCAAGAGTGTCAGGCTAAAATAACCTTTGCATGCTAACTTTAGCATTCATAAATATTAGGGTTACTGGATTTAATTTCCCCATGGCAGCCATTTTTTAAAATACATTACTGTTAAATGTGTTTAATGGCACAAGGCTGGCCCATGAATAGAGTATGTATTTGTAGCTATCAGCTTGTAAACAGCTCCTGTGCGCTATAGTTAGCCAGCTAGCATACTTTCATTATATTAGCCTAACTGCTTTGCTAAGCTTTGCTTCTTACAAAAACTACAACCTGTTAAAGTTTCTAAATGACATGTATTTAATATGAAGTCAAGCGGGCAACTCCATTTCCAATTTACTCTTTAATTCAGAATTGTTCAATTAATTCATTCATAATTAATTAAAATATTTGTTTTTAGCAACATGTCCACTGCAAGTGAAGATTATGACATGAATATTTATCACGGTCAGTTCAAACTTAGCTTACTTGCTCACATTAGCATTTGGTAACATTTAGTTTGTTGGAGCTTAAATACTGGAGTTCAATACAAACTGACATTGATTTTGAAGATTATTTATTTCTTCGGAGAAGCCTTACGCATACAAATAAAATTAAACTAATTTGTCTGTTCTTAGCAGCAGCTTATGACTATTATCTTGCTGTATTTAGCAGCTAGCATAAATACGTGTCTGTTAGCTTTGTGTCTATGCAACCCCATGTTGTTACATTGTCGCTTATTTGATGTTAATAAATCCAGACAGTCTTTTAGTCCATCGGGATGTGATGGCATCTTTTTTTGTATGGTGTTCATTCACCATTCGTTCATTTCCTAAAAACACTGTCTCCAATGGGATCTGCGTCTTTTAGTGGTCACATTCCTTTTGGTTTAATGTGAGAATAGAAGCCATTGATTACATGAGGTCAGAGTGTCCACACTCACACACACACCCACACACACACACATACACACACATTAGGGGGAGAGAGTGGGCATTGGGTCTGTGGCTCTAACGGCCAGCTCCAGTGAAAAGATCTGTGTGTGGCGGTCGCGGCGATTCAGGGCCTTTCTCCTCAGGAGCCTTTGTGTCTCATCCAAGGAGAGCAAGTTCACAGAGACACAAAGAGACTGGAAAAAGGAGGGAAAGTGAGTGCACACAACCCCCCCTCTCCTTTTTTTTACCCAACACTTCTTTCTTTTTTGACTTCAAAGGCAACTATCCATTACTTGAAAGCCCGTCATGATTCATGTTCTGGCAATTTGAAAAAGGCTTGGGCTTTTTTTTTTTCAAGCACTCTTTGCTTTGTACTTTATGATGAGGAGATAAAAAGAAGATGCAGACTGAGATGCAACAGTCATGAACTTTTGTTTAAACAGGATTTGACAGATCTGCATCACTCGGCAGGTTTATACTTTGCTCCACTGTATTAAAGTGTCTGTAGCAGCAGTTCATTTTAGGTGAAAGGGGATAGGGCTTATTTATACATTAAAATCATCCAATCAGCTAATCTCTTCCCCCTCTCTGCTATCTAGTTACATAGAAAATAAATAAGTTCTTCCCTCTTACTCCACTAAAAAACAAAGACCATCTGCTAATGCTCCATTTAGCTTTCCAAGAAAGCCGGGCATCTTGGAATAGAAACACCGAAGGGATGGATCTGTGTTTGCATTATGGTCTTGCTGAGTGGTGTAAGTGTCTCTAATCGAATGCACTCCCATTAGCAGGTTGGTATGGGCCAGTTTCATATCCTCAGGCGAGCACACACTCTCATATAGCATGTGCACCGTTGCAGCAGAAACATTGGACATGCACGCACACATGGATGCTAAATGAAAACACAAGCACCTACATAGATGGTTTCATGTTCCCCAGTGGCGGCACACATACATACAGACACACACACTAGGATATGGCCTCTGTGGTTTTTAACAACCTTTTTGTCCTACACTTGTTGCTAATGAGTAGTTGTGAGATGGGAGGCATTTCCTTCCTGGCTTTTGGTTTTCACACAGCCCCATTAGGGCCTTCATCAATCATTGGATCACAGGCTGAGACCCTCTTCTGTGGCTGATAGCTGGCGTTGGATCTAAAGCACCTCTCTTCCTGGAGATGTAGGGATTAAGGGCCCATTTTGTTCACGGCCATTTGACGGATGTGCTTAGTTCCAAAGTTGTAGTATTGTATTCATTTAATGTAGTGTACGAGGTTAATTCAGGAATGTTATTTTCGTCCTTATTTTCATGTCAAAGATACCTGTTGTTCAATTGGTTACCATTTATGGACTGAATGCGACGCAGACTGCAATACTTGTTATTGGTCTACATTTTCCTCTACTTGCTTGCACCACATGTAAAACCATTGACTAGGGGTTAACCCTAACCCTAACCCTATTGACTATTGCTACTCTCTACTTGCAGGTCTTCCTAAATTCAAACCCCTGCAGAGGATCCAAAACTCAGCAGAGCGACTGGTCTTCAACCTACCCACAAGAGCACGTCACTCCGTTGTTCATCTCCCTCCACTGGCTCTCAGTTACTGCTCGCATCAAATTTAAAACTCTGCTGCTCGCTTACAAAACAGCGACAAAAACAGCTCCTCCTTACCTTAACTTTATCATCCAGGTCTGCACTCCCTCCCGCCCACTACATTCTGTCAATGAAAGGCGTCTGAGCCAACCTTTACAACAGGGTCCTAAGACGCTAACTAGACTCTTCTCCTCTGTCGACCCTGGTTGTGGAACAAACTACCAAACTCCATTTGTTCCCTTTGCACCTTTTAAGAACAAGCTAAAGAGCCATCTCTGTCATGGACACAGACACACTTAATGATATTGAAGATGATGAGGATGGTTTGGTTTGATAATGACGATATTTAGAATGGTTTTGATGCTGATTAGAACTCTCAAGAACAGCGGCCGATGTTGTGTTTTGCCTCTGTGCAGCACCCATCTCCGATCGGACTTAAAGCTGTTTGTTAGCACTTACTGATGTTGTTTCCGCCTTTCTAGATCCTTGTTTGTGTTGTACTTACTCTCTGATGTACGTTGCTTTGGATAAAAGCGTCTGCCAAATGAGTTGTAGTAGAATTGGAAAACATTGGGAGATTGAGTCCTATATTTTCCTTCCTTCATAATATGTCCATTGTGTCATGAACCTCTGTGTGTACAACGAAGGCTAACTAGTCGACTGAGCTAACAACGCTACTGAGTTGAACATTCCATCCATTCCATTCCAACGCCGTACAGTCCATCTCCTCCGATGTCTCCTGTCTTTTCTTCTATGCAAGAATTTCAGTATAAACAACTGCTGCTCTATATTTATCAGCTCCAACTCCAACATAATGCACTCGGTTTCAGTTGCCATGGTTTCTTGTATACATACAAGTGGAGAATGAGGCAAAATCAGAAACTGACAATATAACTATAGCAAAGAAATGGCGACTGCTTCCCTGTTACCAAACCTGCTGCTTTGCAGACTATTTCCCCTGTCAGCTGCTATACGGTGCCGTTTTCCTGTGTTGAACTTTGTGTGTGAGCGTGTGTTTGCAACTCCCGCTCCCCACTCTTTTGTTTTTCGGTCCAGTCGGCTCAGCTCGAGTTTTGTGTTTGACACTGTGAGCGGCCTGATTGACAGTTCAGGAGGGATGAGGGAGGTGTGTCACTTTCACTTGGGTCAGTGCTTCAGCAAGTAGCATAAACTTTAGAGCAGCCAAAATAAATAGGCTAAAGCCCGGCCCGATGCGAGCCCGAATTATGTATTTAAATACAAAGCCCTATCCGGCCCGAATCCGAAGTCAGGTTCCGTAGGGCTCGGGTCGGGTGTTCAGACCACTAATACCGTCCCTCGTCAGACGCTTCATTAGCAACACACCGGAACGCAATGCCACGTTTGGTGCCATGTAAATCCAGGTAAGACATGGGGTTTATTCCACTGCCGCTGTGCAGTGAATGTTTGTTAATTCAGCACAAACGCAGGTAACGGATGTACTGTATAGTGTGTGTGTGTGTGTGTGTGTGTGTGTGTGTGTGTGTGTGTGTGTGTGTGTGTGTGTGTGTGTGTGTGTGTGTGTGTGTGTGTGTGTGTGTGTGTGTGTGTGTGTGTGTGTGTGTGTGTGTGTGTGTGTGTGTGTGTGTGTGTGTGTGTGTGTGTGTGTGTGTGTGTGTGTGTGTGTGTGTGTGTGTGTGTGTGTGTGTGTGTGTGTGTGTGTGTGTGTGTGTGTGTGTGTGTGTGTGTGTGTGTGTGTGTGTGTGTGTGTGTGTGTGTGTGTGTGTGTGTGTGTGTGTGTGTGTGTGCAAACCTTTTACCGTCAAGTACTCCTTTTCATGCATCTTTTTATCACATGTAATTCTAATTACAAAAAAAGGGAATATGCCTCCATGTCTTCATGTTGTCTACATGCTGTTATGGCTACCATTGGTGAGAGAACTCCTCCTAACCATGCAGCAACAACAGATTTAACTCTAAACTATGTTGTTTTTCTCTTACTTGGGTTTAATGGTTACTGAAACCATTTGATTCAGACTAAGTCACACTGAAACATGTGGTTAACATTATTTTCTGATTTATGTGAGAATCTTTTTTAGCCTTGAAAAAATGTAGACAATTATAAAGATGGGAAAATGTCACATCGGGACCAAGAAAACCTCTAAAGGGCTTCGGGGACCATGGTGGCCTTTATTTTCTCTGTCATGGGATTGATCTAGTTTAAAACAAATACTTCAGTCTCGCAGCAGCCTTTATTGTTTTCAATAACAGAATGTAGGAAATAAGATATTGTGATTTACTCTAGAGGTGAGATGGGTTCTTTTATGCTCATCACTGTATCAGCACATTGCTGGTCCACCTGTTGTCTGGCAGCAGAGTCCCCTCGTTCTTAATCCAGTCCCTTCTTGTCTTCTTGTCTATCTCCTGCTCTTTCCCAACTCTCTCGCCTCTCTCTTTCTTTTTTTATCTCTTTCCATCTCAATGTCTCTGTCAGCCGGCCTCTCTCCATCTATCAGAGTCACTCCCTCTAAACGCTCCCAAGCCCACCCCCTTTCCCACTTCTGCATCACTGGTTTCCCGCCAAGTCTGTCTCCAATCTTCTTTCACAGCGACTGGCTCGAAATGATGGGCTCTGATGGTGGCATTTGGGGGAAGAGGAGGAGGACGAGGAGGAGGAGGCGGGGGGCAGGGTGGTAGTTGGGGTTGAGAGGAGGAGTTGGTCCTTAAGAATGGAGAGGAACACGTGTTGCTGAGTGTGACCACTGTGATGGGGGGGGGGGGTGAATAAGAGAGAAAAAAAAACAGAGAGATTGACCGTGAATTGCCGTAAGATCTAGACTGTCAATGTCTGGTTCATTACACAACATGTATTATGTATTATACGTAAGTATTAAAGGAAGTATTTACCCTGACAAGAATTTGAACGGTATTCCTGACACCTTTTCTGCAGACATTCAATTATTAAATAAAGGATAATTATACTATATGGATTTTCCAATGAGTGTCCTATATAACAATTGATTATTAACTTGACTATTTACAATGATCATCAAAACCCAATGAAAGGCAGCTTCAGACACACTCACAGTACACTCTTTAAAACAGTGATTATATGACAGCTAAATGGGGCTTTTATAGCACCTTCACGCTGCTCTTTTATAAGTCCCAGAGTGTGTGTTACTGTTGACCAACCCCCAGCAACCCAGGACCCTCAAGAGCCAGCCAAGGTCCACGTGTTATGCTGGCTCCACCACAGAGGACCATTGACCAGATGTTTGGGTCAATTTGCCACCCTGAAAAATCACTGCTGGTATTATCTTGTATTTTAAGAAGTTTACAGACATAATCTGAATGTTACAAACTTGAACTAAAGTAGTGTGAATGGAACAGGAATATAATACTGACCAGAGACCATGACCAGCTGGATTTGGTGAACTTTTTCAGTGTTAGCCATGCCAAGTCTGTCCTCTGAAACACATCAAAAAGAGTTTCATAAATTAGACATTTTACACTAAAATATCAAAATTAATAAAACATTGGCTAACACTATGTAATATGTATTTGTTGTTGAGTACTTACATTACCTCAAATATTTACCAAACTTATCAAAGCCAGAGATTTCCTTAATTATATGGTTGTCACGGGGCGTGTCTTGACCTGGCGGCTGCCATGACGGACAACAGGTTTATCGTTGCCGTGGATACACTGGATGTGACGTCAAAAGCCGCTACATAAGGAAGCAGGAGCTGCTACTGAAAGCTGCCGTACTGTTGCTGCATGTGCTGCTGTGATAAAAAGGTCATGTATAATATACTTGGATACATCGTCGGTGAACGTAAACTCTTCCTCAGGTCCATTTCGTCGTTCGTCTTGACTACGGCCAATTCGGAGTTCGTTTTCATCAGGGTTGGGTTGGGAGAAGCAGAGAGAATCACTCCCTTGATTCACCGCCAGCCTCGATGTCATCTTTTGTTATTGTTTTGATTGAGAGCCCCCTGGTGGTGGAATATACAAACTGTGTGTTTAAGCACACAAGTGCAACTAGCTGATTGCAATAGTTGCCCCCAGGTTTGTTTTTTCTTTAAAGACTTTTTTCACACATGCACAAAATTTCAGGACAGGCTGTCTGACTTGCCTGCTCAGGCGAGTTTCCCTGGCGGATTGGAGGAGTCTCAGGAGATGGGACATAATGTAACCATATGATTAATACATTAAAAAAAAGAAAGGGAAATCTGTCATGTCTGTGGTCTCCCACGTTCTTAAAATCAGATAAGATTTTAAAATCCTCCAGTGTGCATTTAACCTCTCAGAGCTTTGCCCTTCATGAACCTTCTCTCTGCCACCCAGTGAGTCTGTGTGGGAGTGTGTAGCATTAAAGGCACATTTGTATGTGTCCATGTTTGTGTTTTGGGTCCATATATAGGCCTGTGTTTTTGTTTGTTTCTCTTCCATCCGGTCCCCTGTGTAGCCTGTACATTTTTGTCAATGTGCCATAGATGTACATAAATAGAGGGTTTTGTTCTTGCGTGTTTGTGGAATTTGGAAAGTGATGCACTTGTACATAAAGTTGATGAAAAGAAAGAACAAGATGCTAGTAGAGCTGTAAATACTTCTTTCCTTTCTTTCAGATAACTATGTGTATACTTAACATTGAACTAAAGGTACGAGGGCTTTGAAAGTTTTAAAGAGCCTCCTTCAGAAACCTTCAAAACTCCCTCTTTCATATCACCAAGACCAGAAGAAGAAACAGAAAACAGAAGTGTGAAAATGAAAAGTTGTGGTTTTGCAAAGAATTTTTTTTTTTTTTTTTTAACCATGTCGGATAAACTCAGCACTTGACTGAGAAGCTGTTTTTGGGTGAAGGAAGTTGGATTTTCAGATGTCACCCCACAGCCTTATTTCTATCAGTTCTTTTCCCTTTTTTAGTGCTGAAGACTTAAGTTGTGGTTTTTTAAGGGAAGTTACACACTGGAAGTTTCTCTTCACCCACTTCCAGTTTTTGATGCTAGGGTAAAATCATCTGCAGGTTTTAGCTCCATGTTAAGTGTACAGATGTGAGAGTGGTTTTGAATGTCTCAGCTAAGGCCGGTCATGTACGACTGTATAAATCGTGGGTATCAATTCATACTGTACAGGCGACTCATTTACAATGCACAAACAGCACGCACAATTTATGTGCTCTCACTATACAGTCGGATTGTCGGGCATGACTTCAGTGCTAAAAACAGCAAAAAAAGGAGCACACTCAGCCGTAATAAACATTTTCAGGTGCATGACCACAAGACTAAAGAGAGACAGAGAAGTCAGCACACTAAATGTCCTTCAAAGTATGTACCTGAGTGCTTACACGTGTTGACAGTTTTCAATACAGACAGAAGCTGAAGTTAGATCGATGTGTATTTCAGTTGTCTTAGCATGCTGTCGGCTGACCAAAATGTCAAACATGCCAGAAATTCATCCAACTGGTCAGGAGAAGCTGATCAAGCTGTAATTGGCCTTCTTGCCCACCTGCAAGCACGGCGCTACACCGGGGCTAGGGGGCGCTATAGCCCCATCGCAAATCTGTCTAGCCCCGGTTAAGCCCCCTCACGTATTTTGGTAGTTTTCTTTTCTTTTTAAATAAGTATATATCTGGCCGCCCAAGTATATGTCTGACCTGTTTTAAATTAATTAATTTATTCATAAAATTGCTGCGTGCACGAGAGAGCGAGAGCGGGGGAGAGAGAGAGAGCGCAAGAGAGTGCAGGCGTGTGCGTTTTTTTGTAGCTGCAGCTACTTCTTCCTGCTCCTCTCTACTGTCATGACTGCAAGCATCGCGGGGCACGCTGAGAGTGTAATATTTACAGTCTATGGCTGAGACACATATAGCCTACATTGCTGCACAAGCGCGCACACACACACACACATACACACACACACGCACGCACACACACGCAAACGCGCACATGGGAGCGCCAGCCACCACGCGCACCTTTTTACTGTTAGTGCAACAGCACACAGTTGATCCGAGTTGGGAACATGTGTAATTTGGTCAAACGGTCGGTTCTACTGTTCTCTGTTCACTCTCACCGTGTCTGCAGCTAATTTAACAATAACAACATCATCTCACAGCCTGCCTGCTGTAGTCTGTGAACATCTCCACTCAGATTAAAGCAAATTAAATATGTTTGCTGCAAAAACCACATTAATTAATTTATTTATTTAGTTTGTTTTATTTACAAACTCCACCGCCCAGGTAGGTACTGTGTCATTCTGTGGGAAACACAGAGCACCCCCAAATTATAAGTCTCCCCCTCAGCCCCGGGAGAAAAAAAATCCTGGCGCCGTCCCTGCCCCCCTGCAACGACAAACCATTGAGATGGCATTTAGCCCGACTTGATATGATATGAAATGATATGTATAATATCTGAATGTAGGTGTGTCCACTCGTGTGTGTGTGTGTGTGTGTGTGTGTTCTGTGTCGCTGCCTCCAATGGTCAGCAGCAGTTGAGCAGAGGAGGTGAACGGGTTCCTGCTGTCGGGGTCACAGATCACTCAACTGACCGCAACAATGTGTGAGCGAGGTGCTTAACCCAGACGGAGGCCTGTTTGTTTGGAGCCAGTTAGTTAGTGAAATAAATCAAACCTTTAGAGGAGCACGCTGACAGAAGCACCGGCCACAGAACAATCACTTCAGGGCTCAATTTGGGAGGGGGGTGAAGGGGACAAGGTCATGGGGTGACCCCTTAAAGATGTGAGAGGACGGAGAGGAAACGACAGAGGGGAGAAAGCTGGGATCGCTTCTGGAGGTCTCGGGGAGGGGGGGAATGGAAGAGCTCGAGAAACGGCGGGAAAAGTAAAGGTGCAATTTAACCCTGCGATGCCCTGTCTTGAAGGGGGGGAGGGGGCAAGGCAGAGACTGGGAGCATAGCATGAAGGGCGACAGAGGCGGTGGCCCTCAATGTGACCTCTTTTTATAGCGTAGTTAACACAAGAAAACTCCTCATGTCCAGAAGAAGAGAATGGGCAGTAAAAGTGTTTTCAGTCAAATTAGCAGTAAATCCTAATTGCAGGTTATGGTACGACTAAAGGTGGAGAGGAAATAAAAAGAAAACCCTTTGGCCCTTTTCTCCTTTATGAAACCTTTATTTATGGACTATTTGAAATGCTGCTTTCATCTGGGTGTAGTCAGCTCAGGCACTTTCCAGTGAATGTTAGTCAAAAATGATTTACTCAAAGGTCTTTAGAAATGGACTTGACCTTCAAAAAATAACTTTTAAATAAGAAGACGCAGAGCAGGGCACAGTACTGGTGCATAATGCTGGCATGAAAGATGAACACTGGCTGCATAAAAAAGAATGAAAGTATATAAATGAAAAAGGTAAAAACTTCATGATAGATCTGTTATGCTCTTTTTGTGTTCAATTCGTCACATGGGCGTCTGAAGCACAAAATAGCAGGTGGGACATTTCAATAGGGGGTCTGCAGGGTTCCTCCCCAAGAACATTTTCAGAGTAGATGTAATTTCCTGCATATTGATTCATCTGAACATGTTTAGATACGTTTTTAGTGGCTATAGCATGAGACACATTTTATCATTTTATCCAGATGAAACTGATTGCCCTCATCAGATCCAAGCGGCAACCTGAAGCCCACTCAGAAGTGCAAAATCCTGCAGGCCATCGAGGGTCCACTTGAGAATGGCTGAGGAAGTTTTTACAGCAGATATGATCATTTTTTCAGCCTGGTTCAAACATCGAAAGAGGTCTGATTAGCTCATGTGTCAATTTTCACACACTGGACGGGGGGTGGCTTTTTTTCCCACCTGTTTTCATTTTAAGATGGAAAATAATTGTTCACAATAAGGCGTGTAGAAGACATGATTGTCAGGCGGGCATGATGTAACAGTTTGTCGTAAGGCTTTAAACCCGCCTCAGCTCCAGCTCTTCCTGTCGTTAGGTTGAGACAGCATTTCCAGCATGGCGGCACACTTTTACGTACCGTGTGTATTTTTGTTTTCAGTTTTCTGGAAATGTGTAAACTTTGTTTTAAAAGGTGCTCTACTAATTAAGTTATTATTATATTCATTTGTGTTCTTTTTTTGAAAACCTTTTTGTTATTTTGCAGTATTTGAACCTCCTTCATATTTGTTTAAATTAGTATGTTTCAACCTTTTTTTTTGAGCAACTTTTCACTTAATGTGACTGTTTCACAGGATCTTTAATAACGACATACAGGGTTACAAAATGTACTCATTACATTTCTATAGAACTACTTCATTTATGCAAAACAACAAACATCTCTTAAGGGTTAACAGGCCTCACACTTTCCCTCCTCCTCATGCATGCAATGATTTATGCATTATTTATTTTCATTATTCTCACTGTGTGCAATTATACTCACATTCATATTCAAAATGATAGATTTCTAATAAACAGTCCGACGAGAAAGCAATCACACATGCACAATAAATCCAATTACGCTATCTCAACTGATCAGAGAGAACATGTTTTACATTTTGCAAAAGATTAATATCATGTTCCCCGCCCAATTGATTATTTTCATGCATTTATTTCATGAACATATAAGTCAGTAATTGGGTTAGAATTAGCACCGCTGAGTGTTAATGTGTGCAAATGTAACATGGAAATCTATAGGAGCAAACATACGTGCCGTGTTTCTCTTGCCTGAGTAGCATGCTAATGATGATGATGGTGTAGCTGCTGCCCATCCCAGACCTGATCTCCATCATGTCCTCCTCTGATAGTTAATCCCCATGTGGTAATGAGCTGAGGGATTGAGTAATGAAATGAGAGCACTGTGTGTGTTTTGTATGTTCATGATGGGGCGGGGTAGGGGTGTCCATGTGTGTTTCTCTGCATGTGTGGACACTTGAGTGGTTAGGAAGATGGGGAAATTAGCAGGGCGGGGGAAGGGGAGGAGAAGGAGGAAGAGGAGGTGTTTGTGAGTGTGGGTGCGGTTGAGGAGTGATGAAGAAGGGAGAAACATAAAGAGCATGCTTGTCTCTGCACTGATTTCTAGAAGATGCTCCGTGCAGTACAAATTGCACATGAGAGCCGCCTACACAGCAACAAAAAAGACTGACACATTAACTTGAACACAAAAGTGTGCACTTTTGCACCGTGACCCTTACCCCTTTTGCCTGCAGGTTACAGTTGATGGTCATATTCTGTGTTACCCCTGCAGCAGTCAGCCAGCAACCTCTCCTTAGCTCCTGCTGCTGACCACACACACACACACACACACACACTCCACATGGCCCGCACTCGAGGAATACACCACCTGATATATTCCAGAGTAGACAATCCCCCACACACACACCCCCACATGGCCCCTAAAACGCTCACATCAATCCCCCCTGTGCCCCTCCTTCAAACGCACTCACTGAACCCACGAGTGTGTGCAAAAAGCCCGCCTTCTCAATGGCCATTACAATGTCTGCAGATCACCCAAGGGTCCCGCTGGGATTGGTGTTGGTGTGTCTGTGTGTGTGAGTGAGTATGGGGGAATTCAGGAGGGGTGCTTTGTGCGTCTGTTAAAAGAGAGAGACCTTTACAAAGACAGAGAGAAAGACAGAAAGTAATGTGTAGATGTGAAATAAATTAAAACTAATAATTGTTTGCGTTGAGCACAATGTCCTTTACGATTGTAAATATTAACAAGTTATCTAATCACTTAACCTTAAAACAACAGTTTCAAACTTATTTGATTAAACACAGTTTTGTCAGGGGGGAAATGATGCATCTTATTCCACATAGGGCTGGGAATCTTTGGGTGTCTCACGATTCGATTCGATTTCGATTCTTGGGGTAACGATTCAATTCAGAATCGATTTTCGATTCAAAACGATTCTGGAATAATGGATCCATGGATTCAAAGTCTATTTTTGAATTAGTACCTACTTCAGGATCTACTCAAGTCATCTGTGAGACTGGCTGAATTTCTTGTTGCTCTATTTGGCATTCTACTGATTTAAAGAGCAGGGAGTGACTGATTAGCCCCACTAAAAAAATTTAATTTTTAATAAATTTAATTTATTAAAAAAAAAAAAAAACGATTTTTGGAAATTATGAATCGATTTTAAATCTCATTAGAGAAGAATCTTGATTTTTACATGAATCGATTTTTTTACCACCTCTAATTCCACACCTGGACCCTGATTCCAGGTTCTTGCACTTTAAATCATGGGTTGAGCAGGTACTATCAACAAGTGGAAGTGTAGGTCTTCTGCTTCTCGCCCTCAAGTCAGACCCCTCCTGTGTTAGCGTAGGGCTGGGCGATATATGGAGTTTTTTAAGATATATCAACATATTTCAAACAAGATATAGGGTAAGACAATGTTGGTAATATTGACATAGTTTAAATTGCATTAAAGTAACGTTAAACGCGTCTTCTGTAGAGCTGCCATTTCTCATCTCACTGTCCGTCACTCTTCACCCTCCTCTCTCTCTCTCTCTCTCTCTGGGCCAAACTCCAAAAAACAAATGAATAACAAAACAATCAGCTGTTGTATTTAAGAACATTTCATTTTATAATACTACTTTTTAATTCAACAAACAGGTAGTTAATTTTTTTTGACATTGTGCAACTGACTTTATGTCTTATCTTGATCTTAAAACCTCCATATTTCGGCGGCTGTGACTCAGTCGTCGTCTCTCAATCGGAAGGTCGAGGGTTCGATGTCCGATGTGTCCTTGGGCAAGACACTTAACCCTAAATTCATCGGCGGCGTGTGAATGTGTATGAATGGGATTAGTTACTTCTGATGGACTCTTCACATAGCAGCCTCTTCCATGAGTGTGTGAATGTGAAGGTGTGACATGCGGTGTAAAAGCACTTTGAGTAGTCAGAAGACTAGAAAAGCGCTTTATAAGCTCAAGTCCAATTACCATTTACTTTTAAAAGACAATTAGTCCTTGATTAAAAAATGAATTACAACATAAGAATACAATGTCAGTCCGCAAACATTAAAGAACCTATGGATAAAGATTTCATCTTTAAATAACCGGTAAGAAGCCTGAACTTTCAATCATTCTCTTAATGCAGAAACAGCTCTCCATTAAAAACCAAACATTCAAGTTGCAGAAAAAATTACTGCTGGTATTGATTTAATCACAGGCTCCTCCTGTCTATGCATTTAGGTTTCCTTGACAAAGACACTAAACTCAGATTTGCTATACAGATAATGCATGTGTATGAATGTCAGAAGCTTTGGGCTGAATGCATGTAAATTCAATGTTTCCTCTTGTTGCTGTCAGACGTTCCTCTGCACTGATATCACTTTTCCGGTTGAAGTTCACCAAAGTTATGACATCGACTGAGGATACAGACATTATTTCCTGAAAGAAAATTAAGTCAAGCAACATTAACGTCAAGGAATGAACAAAGGAGCCCGTTAAGTCAACCAGTCCCCCACCTCTTGTGCCCTGAGCCTCAGGCCAACACTGGCCTGCTGTATAAGTACACGCATACAGGACGCTCTTTCAGCAGCAATCATGTGTGTGCAACCTCACAATATACCGTTCTCTGTATGTTTCGAATGATAGGAAGTGCTGCTGATTTTCAATCGCCATAGGCCTTTCCACACACTGACTGTGAAAGTCTGAAAGGTTTCAGTTGTTTCTGTAGGTTCAAGAAGTGTTCTTACTGGCACTGCTAATGCTAATGGTTGAGTCCTCGTTCTGTCTCCTGTGTACGTTTTATTATTATTATTTTATGTTCAAACAGGTCTTAGATTTTCTGAGGTTCTTTTCTGAACACTTTCATAACAGCTTAGCAATGAGTGAACTTGTATGAGAAAACTGTATTTATGAAAGAGAATTTACCAGAGAATCAGTGACAGATCTATACTGAGAGTAGTTGGTATTCTGGGAAACATTAAATGTTCAGACCGTGTCAATTGTTTGCATAATATATACTGGCCCAATAAAGGCTTGGACATGAACTTAGATTCCAGGAACAATCCCATAAACCACATTATTTTCTTAGCGTGCATGAATGTGTTATGACTACTCATCGGCCTAGTTTCTCTTCATCTGTTATCACCTTTATATATCCTGCAGCAGGATATGAGTTACAGAGCCCACCTGTTGAACCCTCTGCCAGGTAAAAGCTAACAGCAGGATACTGTGAACATACACCTGGACTTTTTCTTCCTGGATCACCTTCAAAACAAACTCCGACCCCAGAAGATTCCAACTCTTTGCTTGTTCTGTCTCTTCTTTTGTTTTCAGTCGAATGTTTAAATGTTGTCGTGTAATGAGCAAACACAATTATTATTGTCATTAGTTTGACATTTCAAAAGTGCTTTGCATATAAATAAAGTACTGGTTATGTGAAAGTGTATATTTGTCTATGGCCACACACTGACTGAGGTCTCTTTTATGCCAGGGAGGTGTCAAGAAAACAACTCCAGGATCAAAACAGATCAAGCAGACCGAACGTAATGGAATAGAATTCTCTTTAACCACATTCATGTTGCGTTGTTTTCATTAAAAAATCTGCACAATTTTCAACTCAAATGTATTTGAGGTGGAAGTTGTACCTTCAACACATTTTGGCAATGACAGAAGACATGCATGAAGTGAGGTTAGGTGGTATAAAGAGTTGTTATTCAGTCACATGAAGGACGTTTAACCCCCCAAAATGAATGAATACATGAAAAAAATACTTTATTTCAAACCAAAAATGAAAAGAAGATAATAAAAAACAAACATAACAAAAGTAACAGTATCCAAAAAGGAGTAGGAAGAAGTAAAACTTACATATCCCTACCCTTTTCTCAGTTTTAGTTGATATATACTCCAACTAATTATCTGAAATCAATCTTCATATTCAATCTGAAACCAAATGTCCATGTTGGCTTAATATTTTAATACCAACCATCTTTTCATGAATGTTGTTGAGTAGCTTTCAGGTTGAAACCTGACCAAAAACTGTGACTGTTTTACAATGTAAACCAAAAAGAGTTTTTTTTTTTTTTATCTCGCACCCTTTGCACTATCATCGTGTCTTCGGTGATACGACTCTACGTACATGTTAGCCTTTCCACACACTCAGCCAACCTAAATGACCAGGCCAACTAAAGAAAAAAACTAGAACGTTTCATGGCTGTGAATGTGGTACATAAGCAGAGACTGTAAATATTACTGGACAAAGCCTGAGTGACGTCACCCATCTGTTACTGCAGGGGGCTCTGGAGTCCCATCGATGGCGGCTACGTGACTTTTTGTTGATAACGCTTAACCTTCATAAAATAAAATAAAATTCCCCCCTCATACAGTGTGTGCCGATAGAGACATGAGCTAATCAGACCAGTTTCGATTTTTGAACCAGGCTGTAAACATGTTAGCTTCTGCTGTAAATACTGGCTTTTTTTTAATGAGTATGTATGTGACTTCGGCTTCTTCTGCAGCCTGCCTCAAGTGGACACTCAAGATACTGCATGATTTTGCACTTCTGTATCGGCTTTATTTTCTTAACACCGGAGGTTGCCATTTGTGAATAAGACAATAAGAACAGCACAAATAGCATAATAAATAATTGGGAAGGTTTGTATGGATATCATACATAGGGAGAAGAAAAAGGCAGATTTAAAATGATTTGTACTTGTAGTAGGGAATAAATCATGTCTTTAAAGTTGCTGAATCCATCCAAAAATGACCCAATTAGCAGTTCTACCGAAGTTATTGAACCAATTTTTACCAAACGATATCTTTCATAACTATCAGCCATTAAAAGGAAATTTCACCTAGGAATCAAAGATCACTGTTTTCCTTAATTTTTTCATAAATTTGAACAACCTTTTATGAAGGAGCTATACCTATTCTAACACAGTTCTTTTCTTTTGAGACGATAACTCAACCAGGAGTGTGACACCCGTCCAAACCTGGGAAGTACTGTCAGTCTTCGGGAAAAAAATAATGGGATTTTTTTAACTTCCTAAACCATGGTCGCCAAAATAGCTCCTCCAATTCTTTATCTGTGTTGAAGGCCTCCAACATCTAAAACGGCTCAATATCATAGTTTAAAAAGATACTGCAGGTGCTAGATGTGCAGTAGGGGAGTACATTCGCTTTTCGTGGAATTCAACTTTCGCACTCAATGAAATGTTTTATCAGCTTATATGTTCGCCATTGTAAAAAGCAAATCGAAAGGGTCAGTGTACATCTGTAGTTTGACATAGATGACGTAGATTACTTCATATTTTTATTGGTCAACATCTGTAACTGCAAGAAGCACACATTTAGACAGACAGGCACACACACACACACACACACACACACACACACACACACACACACACACACACACACACACACACACAACATGCTCATCGGGCAACCCGGAGATGAAATGTGATGACATATTTGTCATGTCTGTCACCACTCATAGAAAGCCATCTTTGTTACCGACAGGTTCATATCATGATAAATGGCATGAGTGGAACCAGTCATGAATGTAGCCAGTGATAGATTGCAATTAGTTAATACGGACGAGAACATCTGTTCATGAAGTTCTTCAGACACTGTAGGTCTCTGTTAATCGTGTGCGTGTGTGTGCGTGTGTGTGCGTGTGTGTGCGTGTGTGTGTGTGTGTGTGTGTGTGTGTGTGTGTGTGTGTGTGTGTGTGTGTGTGTGTGTGTGTGTGTGTGTGTGTGTGTGTGTGTGTGTGTGTGTGTGTGTGTGTGTGTGTGTGTGTGTGTGTGTGTGTCTGTGTCTGTGTCTGTGTCTGTGTCTGTGTCTGTGTCTGTGTCTGTGTCTGTGTCTGTGTCTGTGTCTGTGTGTGTGTGTGTGTGAGCGATGGTGTGTGTATGGGTGTGAAAGACAGATTGTATGTAGGAAGTGCACAGCCTCACAGTTTGGAAACAGCCTTGGAGTGAGGGCAGAGGGGGGTTGGAAGGTCACGTGTTCTAGGAGATTGTCCTTCAGTGTGAGGTGCATTATTTGTCCCTTCATGTCAGGTTGTCCACTGTATGTGCAGGTGTTCCTGAATAGTGGCCAGTCTGTATCTGACCCTGACCTCTGATCTTTTTGGAAAAAGGAAGGAAAAAAGGGAAGAATTACACCATGGTAGAAGTCTGCATGCACACGATGCAGGATCATCTCTATCCTTGCCCTTGTTATCTAAGCAGCATATCTGTCATCCTTTCCTGACGTTAATTGTAATTGAATTATAAATGAGGCATGATGTTAGTCCTTGTTTCTGCACCGGAGCAGAGGGGCGGGTATAGGCAGGAGCTGAGGAGAAAGCAGAGCAGCAGGTTAATTGATGAATCGAGCCAAAGAAGACCTGAGCTTTAGCTAGCTGATCTCAGAATTCAATGAACCATGTTTAGGCACCATCAGGTCACCAAAGTGTTCTTGGCCAGTTTACAAATCGTCCCCTATCAGACTGAATTAGTACAGTTCTGTTTTTGTGCTGGTCTCACACTCGGTTGTTCCAACTTAGGTGTGCTCAAGCTTGGCTGAACACCTTTGACTTCAGCCCTTGTGTAACTGAACTGCTTCTCCTGTTCTGATAAAAAGAGAGAAGGGGAGAGAGACGATGCATACAGATGAAGAGAAAAGGATAGGTCAAGGACAGTGGAAGGGTAGATTAACATGGAGGCGTCGGCTGTAAGTGGTAGTGCTGTAGATGAAAGAGAGAGCAGATTAGGCCAAAGACCGGGACGTTTGATGATGTTTGAGTCAAGAGCTTCATCAAACACAATTAGCACTGAGCAAAGTTTACTTAGCGCTCCAAATGATTTCAGAGGGATATTTGTCTTCTCGGGGCAAATAGGACGTACGTACTATTCACTTGACGTTCATCAGCAACTTACCTCGTAATGTGTTTGCTCGTGCCGATGGGGTTTGCATACTTAAGAAAAGTCGTATTGCGTCTCTACATGAGTATAAAACAGAGATAATCTCCTCAGAGAGGGGTTAATAGAAAAGCCAGGTAGCCATGGAAACACAAAAGATAGGTGTGTGTTTTTTCATTCATGTATGCATCAAAGGATCTGCAACAATTCTTTTATTTCTGTGCCATAAATATGCGCTTATGCCAATGCATGGTGTAGAAAGTAATCATAAATACAGAAGATATGGATGAAAAAATAAATAGTGCGTCTCCATTATTTCAAATATTAATGCAAACCTCATTCCACCCACTTGGCCACTCTTGGGTACGTCTTAAAAGTCTTCATTCTACAAATATTCAGCTTCCACTTTCTCGTTGATGGAAGGCAATAAACACAAAGCAGGTGCATATTTACTTTTCCAGTTTCAAACATGTAAATACAACCTTAATGGCAAAAATGTTTAACCCACATGAAGTATTCTGTCAGACTAAAGAAGCCTTAACAATGGCTCTGTACCATGTAAATATTCAATTCTAGTATCCCAAACATCAGCTAAGTGTGCTGATCTAAAATCCTACAAACAAGGTCATGTTTAAAATATCATGCATCTATTCAATTATCCTCCCAAAGCATGTGCACACAACTGAAACATAGGCAGAATATGGAGCAAATATGCATAATTAACATGTATTTTGCATGCATGCAGCATATGGCATGCACATAAGTCAGTCACATTAGCATATTGCAAAAAACCAATGCAAAAACAAATGATGGCATTATAGGATCAAGGAGGCACCGTTCAGTTATTTTATGATTGTTAAATACATCTCAAGAAAACTCTGTTAAGTGTCTGACTATTTAAAAAAAACCTATATAAAAAGAATGTTAAATAATAATAATAATAATATGTTGTTGTTAAGGTACGTCCTGGTCTGTTGGCATGGAGCCCAATGGTTCCCAATGAAGATATCAGACCTTTTTAAACAATTACTTGGATAGAATTGTTCTAAAACTTCTGAACTCAGAGAATTTCACCCTCGACCCAGCAAATCACAGCGTCAACCTTTCCTGCTTCAGAGTCCAGACCGTAGTCACAAAGCACCGGGGAGACTTATTGGTCTGTTCCAGGGCTAAAGTTGTAGCTAACGTCAAGGCTAGCGTTTTCGCTAGAGATGCACCGATCCACTTTTTTCCATTTCTGATCCGATTCCGATACATACAGTATGTACCGATACCGATACTGATTCCAATATTTTAATCATAACTTATAATGTTATTGTTGTTGTTGGTAGTATGTGTAAGGCTACAAAAAGCTGTAGTAAACCCGGCATTGCATTGAGCTGGCTTCACATAAAACAGGAAGCAGCAACAACTGTCAGGTTTCTCAAATTAAATCTTTTAAACTGAAGTGAAAGAGCTGTACTTTATAACATATAGAAGGAGCTGTTCCATCCTGTCTGAACGTCGTCATGGAGATAATTTGTGAGCACTTCTTACGGTTCAGTCTGAACATCTTCAAAGTGAGACTGTGCGATCTGAGTGTGTTTAAAGTGCCCAACCATCTTTTGCCATCAGTCCGATATCCGATACGTAAATTACTTCAATATCAGACCCGATACTGATACATGATCGGACCCATCTCTAGTTTTCGCAGTGGAGTGGCTCTGCTGGCACGCTCCGGAGACGGACCGCTGCGTGTATTGTGGAAACACAGTTATGGAGTAGAGTGGGAGCGAGGCGCTGATGCATGGACTACGTGGAAATTGCAGATAACTCATCAGCAGCAGAAAGCAACACACGGGAGCCAGGTTGAATTTGGGGCGTTTATTGTTGGACACACATCTTCAACTGTACATAAGTCCTGCTATTACTTACAGCTAGCGATCGCTCTTTCTCAGCTGCTCCGGTCATGACAACAACGTATATTAAGTGTAAGTCTACCACCTACCAAATAATCTACCTCCATATAAGAAAAGAGTCGCCTTCAGGATTTATAATGCGGACCGTGCTTGACATGGGAGCATGTCGGTAGAAGGCACCCTGATCATCTGACATTCATCTTGACAATCCAAAGTTTCAGCCAGGCAGTGATTTTTCTCTCATTTACATTTTCAGTCCCTCCCCTTTAAACCTTTCCCCGAGAATGTTTTATCTCTTTCTCTCCTTCTCATCTCTTTCTCTTTCCAGAGCAAACTCCGACCGTGTTATTATAGCCAACCACGCTACGGATTAAAACAAAGACATCAGTCTTGCATTAACACTACAGTAGTTATGTGTAAAGCCAAGACAAAAATATGACTGAAAGAAGATTTTTAATGGCATAGTTTGAGTGTGAAAGAGTGAGTATATGAGAAGGTCTTAAGAACTGTACCAAGTCTGTTAGTTTATTTGTTCAAGTTAGAAGAGGTCATGGTTAGATAGTTATGAAAGGTTTCATCAGAGTTGTGAATGCAACTGTGACCAGCTAGTGTCAAACACACCCGCATCTAAAAATAACAGCTAAGGAATCAGCTGACCGTTATACTAATTGATCGCCTGACCACTGTCACCTGATGAAAAAATTCCACAGCCACACACGCGCGCACACACACACAAACACACACAAACACACACACAGACACACACACACACACACACACACACACACACACACACACACACACACACACACACACACACACACACACACACACACACACACACACACACACACACACACACACACACACACACACACACACACACACACACACACACACAAACATATCATTGTAATCATTCGACCTAAAAGGAGAAACTTGCTGCCAGAATGTCTCACATGATCTTATCAGAGCTGACAGGATCCACGAGTCTCTCACATCGACCCTCATCATTCCTAACATTCCTCGTGGCAGCATTTGTGTCGTTGCTGTGCTCTGAGCTTTTTACACTTAATGGCACCGTGCAAAGCTGCCTGGCTCAAATGCACCCACCCCGTGCTTCTTCTTGTGACTCTCCCTCCCAGAGCTGCTGACAGTCAGACCTTTGGAGATGACGTTGGCCAGCATGCACCATATGCATGCCTCAGCTGAGGGGAGAGTGAGAGAGGCTGTGTACAAAAAGAGAGAGAGAGAGAGAGAGAGAGAGAGTGACAGGGTCCAGGCCATTTTAGTGGAGGGGTTAGCATGACACTGTCATCCATGACCGTTGGGCATGAGATAAGTCCACAGGTCCATGCCTCTGTGGTCCTTTTCCATATATGGGCATCACCATTCACATTACAGCACAGTTATTATTAGTAGGGCTGCAGTACAGTTGGCTTTTCAGTGTGGGACCAGTAAATAGCCCACATTCACATCACTGTTTTGTTTTGAATGAGCAGGCCAAAATAAACACAGATAAATAGAGAATGATTGATCATCTTGTTATTGGTTCGTATCTTGCTAATTGTGTCAAATGATTGATGGCATTGGCTGGATGAAACTTATTAAAAGATCAATATGGCAGTTAAAGTCAAATAAATTCAGTGACTTTACACGTATAAAACTTGTGTCGTCAAAGCCTGTAGGCACAAAATAAATACAGATAATGTTACGATGTTAGATGTCCATACTAAACGGCGGCACTTTTTTTTTAACACAAGGTACTCAGTTGTTAGTAATCACCCGACGTGGTTTCCTGCTGCTCAGAACGAGACGTTACGGGAACTTCGCGGGACTTTGCTATTATCTGCCGACGCATCAGAGCAAAGCATGGAGCAAAGTTGTCGGACAAGCCCAACCCAGCTCTTTCAAGGACACGCCCAACAGCAAGCTCACTCACACCATTTCCCTGCTACTGCAATCATCAGCTGGCCAATCGGAGTTAAGTGGGCCTGTTGGGAGGGCGGCCTTAAAGAGACAGCAGCTTAAATTAACCATTTCAGGCAGAGGCTTAAATTAGGGATTTTACTGACGCCAGTATAAGATAAATAAAAGAGGTTTTTGAGCTGCACATCTCGCAACACTACTCAATAGGTGTCCCAGACTGACATCATTATGGAGAAAGTGAGTATAATAGAAATCCTTTAATACATGTACAATACACTGAACACAAGAGTAACAATATTACAAAAACACATCCCTCCCTGTGTCTTCTCTCAGTCATCGTGCTCTGCAGTTTGAAAGGAACAAAATAGAAGTATAATAAATTCCACTTGTGTTATTGCATTAGTCACATTTTTCCGAGGAATCACATCCCTGCCTCTGCCTTACCCATGATGCAGTGACCACACACACATTCCTCTGCAGAGAGCGAGGGCTTCATGTGACTCCTTATTCGTGTGTTTTTTCTAAACCAGCGTCACTGCTCTAATTCTACAGTGCCTTTTAACATTGTGATCAATGACCTCCAGCAATGTTATTTGATCAAAGCGCCCGACACCCTCATCCTTTCATTGGATTTTTTCCTAAATGGCACAGATGAGATATTAAAGGTCATCATGCCCCTTTCAGCCCTCTTTCAATGTGTATAGTCCCATCAACACACCCATACACACACACACTCAAATCACTTGAATTGAAAAAAAACTTCCCATAGAGCCTCTCTTGATCCGCTGGGGGCTCCCTCATGCCGGTGTTGGTGCTGTCATACACAAACACAGACACACACAAACATCAGTTGTGAAACCTGAACTCTTGTGCACTCGACAGCTGCACCCCAGCGTGGGTCCTCTTACCGTGTGAAGGCATAACTATGCATAAGCATCAGCGCTAAACCTGAGCCTTCACTATTAATAACACACTGGTGGGAATCTCACTTTGGCACATATATCCCAAACCTCCTCTCAGCAAAGGTAAAATGAGGTGAAACTGTTTAAAAAGAAAAGAAAAAAGAGGAGCTCAGGGATGCCTCATACCACCTCATCCTATCATGTTGTGCAGCAGACTCAAACCTGGATGTGCTGTGAATAATTTAAAAGCGGTGTGTAACTGAATACAGGATGAGTGTTGAGCAGCAAAAAGGAGGGATTCCCTGTGTGTATGTGGGTGGATGGTTTAGTGTGTGTGTGCCCCCCCTCCCCTCTCATTTCAGCCTCTGCAGTGAGCCTCACCCATGCAACAGCCAATCAGAGCCAAGCTAGAGGAGACGAATGAAGTGATGGGGAAGCCATTCTAGGGATGGTTCTTGCCCGCAGTGATGGGCGTAGGTGTCTGTGTGTGTATGTGCTAAATTCTTAGAAAATGTGATTTTTTTTTCACACGCATAGAGCCAGTTATTGGAAGTGGGGGGAGTGATTGTGATTTTTTGTTTTTTTTTAGTTATTGCAGTTTTCTTATTAATTGTAACCTGCATGCCTTGAGTGAGTGCAAGAGCAGACACACACACACACACACACACACACACACACACACACACATACGCAGGGAATGAGACAGGGCAGTAGGGATGCAGAGATGAGAACAAACAGAAGGAACTGTTTGAAGTGAATATATATCATGCTCCCCTCTACTGCTTAATGATTATGTGAATCAGGATCACATTGAAAATCCCGAAGGAGAATTTCAAGGACACTGCATCAATGACAGTACACTCACTGGGAAACTTACATAAGTGCTGTGAATATTACACTTTCCTGACCGTTTTTCTCCAGCATCTTTGGACTAAAACTGGAAAGCCTCAATTTACTTGCAAGGTGTGCTAAATAGCCGGAAACAACGTGGACATGAAGGGGAGGAAAAGAAAGAGAAAGAGCATCAGGCTTTAAAGCCAATTTGACAAAGTGGCATAACAAAATGTTATTTCCCACTACCAGGCGGTCACATGCACAGACTGGCCTGACAAGACCATCTCATAATATTGTTAAAACATGTTTAAGGCCTTTTTAAAATGTAGTGTATCATTTGCCAATAATCACTAAAACAATGAGAATGAAGTTAACTTTGCAGATATTTGGTTAAAACAGTATTTGGACAGAATTGGACTGCTATATTAAAAGTTCATGGTAAATTCATGGTTGTTTACCAAAGTGTCACCATATATCAACTAAAAAGCGCACATTTATTCCTAGTAGTATTGATACAAAGATAGATATTGCCCTGTCACCTACCAACCTAGTGGTTAGTGCTCACGCCCCATGTGCAGAGGCTATAGTCGTCTGAGCAGGTGGCACGGGATCAAATCCGACCCATGGCTCCTTTCCAGGATGTCATTCCACTCTCTCTCTCTCTCTCGCGCTCCGATTTCTGACTCTATCAACAGTCCTGACCTACATTGCACCATATTCACATGGCAGCCATCGTCCTCTGATATCATGCTCATGGTGGAGAGCTCAAATTATGTTATAAAGTCACACTTCTGTGTTCCAGTTTGTAGGTCACATAGATGTAGGAAGATGTTATCAACTCACCACTTTCACCATGGGGACATATTTAAAGTAACAACATCTGTCTTTATAAAACAATTAGCTATGAAAATAAAACACCTAAGCTGTTAGCCACCTCCCAGCTAATATTCCAAATAGTTAGGGAGAAGCTAAATGCTTACATTAGGATACATTATATTATTTGAAAGTGTTCAAAGATACAAAAGGGAGAGGTACCAAAATAGTTAACTAATCAACATATTTGATAGCCAAACAGCTACCAGACATCAGCCAATGTTAGCAATCAATCCCTTCGACTACCATTACCATTAGCTAGCTATTGTATCATAAAACACTATCAAAAGGTTTCAGCAGTCAGGGACTTCCTAACTAACACTTCCCTGCTAGCGCAAGATAAGCAGCTGAATGCTAACATCAGCTAACAACTAATGGTGGCTAAGGGGACATTAGGAAATCTTGTTTTATCTTGAAATATGGTCCAATTACTTTTCATACAACTTACAGCGTAAAGACAAAGCACTGCGACATATTAACAACATTTGCAAAGAAAAGGAAATGGTCAAGACAAATCCAGGATAACAGGAGAAAATATTCTGACTGGACTTGAGACTAATTTAAGTACTACAGCCTTGTCCCTCTATGACCCTCTATCCGTGTCCTTACCCGACCGCTAGCCACGCAGCTCTCCTCCTAATCTCCACTGTAGTATTTCAACATGAAGGGCTATAAACAGGCAAAGCTGCCTGAAATTGAGGTCAACTCAACCCGCACTCAAACTGGCCGGACATTGGTTGGTCTTGTTTTTTTCAGGCCAAAGGTCGGTCAGATTGAACTTGTGAGATTGACACGAAGCAAATAAATCTTGACCCCCTGTCTTAACTCAGATGAATGAGGCCTGAATTTTGGTGGGACCATGGCATTACTCTTGGGCCCCATGGAATTGGGCAATCATTTAATGCTTTGTTGGATTAATTGCCCAACACCCTATGCTCAGACTTATCACACAACAAACAATCCCAAAAATGTCAAGAGTACTTTTGCTACGTAAGATGTTTTAAAAGACTGTGAAGCGTGTTGTTGATTTCTTCTCCAAACCCTGAATTACCATGGTATCATGTGTTTCTGTCCCAATCCACTTTTCTAATATTTATTTGAGTACCAATTTAGCAAGCGATAAAACATCCCCAGAGCATCTTTAGTGCACAAAACATTACATGGTTTCATTTTTGTCCATTTAAGGACTGACACAGAAACAACAATTACATCTCTATTTTAGGTAATACGTTTCTTCTTCAAATTAGAAACTTTAGAGACATTTTCGAGCCGTGAGCCCTCTGGGGAAATCTGGAGATAATCAGTGAATTCCAGTCCTGCATGGCTCTGCTTCTCCTCATACGTCTCCTGAGACCATGACCTGTCAGGATATATGTGTGCGAGTGTGGTGATTATCTATGAGTGCGTGTCCAAGGACTGGGCCATGGGGGAGGGGTCATCCTACGATTAAATCCTTATTATCTCCCTCAGAAGCAAATTAGGGAAATTACTTAAGTGCCCTATGATGAGAGATGGGCATGACCATCGGCAGTTAAAGACCAGGGGTTAAGGTTCAGGGATCAAACTGGTGACCTGCTCGGCTCTCCCTATATATATCCTCTCTCAAACCAGGCGTACTCCAAAGAGTAATTACATGTATTGCCCTTAAAGATTTGTAAAAATGTTTAGTATGCTGGAGTCCGACATCCTCTCACATGATTTGGCAAGAAGTGGGGTTTTTTTTTTTGGTCAAGCTGCTTGTGGCATGTTTGCCAGGAACCCTTATTCCTTGTGAAAAATAAAACGTAATCGCTTCACCACAACAATGAAAGCTTTGGCTCATAATAACAAATCATCTAACTGGTACAGTTCTGACATAAATAGAAAGAAAAGCTACTACAAGAGCCAGAAAGGGCACTTATGTATTAGTCACCAGAAAGGGTACGTGCAAGTGGTGGAGGGCCCTCTCACTTTGCTAATTATAATATATACAACCACAGGGGAATTTGAGAATAAAAGAGCATCTCAAAATGCTTCAGTGCTCTCTGAATGTAAAGTAAAACACAAATTAAAATGTTAAATGCATGAGTGGAGTTTAGGATTCAGAATCTGTATCAATGGAACAGCTCATGGACTTCTTGCCTTAGTCAAAGTCTAGGATTTATTACACCAAGGTTGAGTACATTTGAGTGTTGAGAACTTGACATTGTTTCTTCCTTTGTACGCTGCAGATCGTTCAGCCTAATATGACAGTTAAACTGTTTTCAACCCCTTTAATGATGGGTTTCAGCATTGGTACTTCAATGAGACCAAAGAGTCCTCTTGTCTTCTGTCCTTTAGATTAGACTGAAAAGTCATTTTGCAATTGTGTCAACAAAATGATGTAAGCAGTAGCATTAGCATTAGCAACATTAACATTGGACTGCAAATTGCTGGTTTGTATTTAGTGACCAAGGACCTTGCCAGGAACTCTGAAACTAACAGATTTTCATTCAGGGGAACCAAAGACTAAAGTTGTCCCTTGCCCAATAGTTCCACATGTCTGCAGCGGCCCTGCTGTGGAATAAGGACTGTCCTAAAGTTGCAGAACTAACAGGGCAGTTGTTGCCGTGCAGAAAGTTGGTGATTGGTAAAAACACAGACCAAGTGGCTGCCTCAACTTGAGTTTGAGCTTTGTTCATAAAATAAGTTGAAGGTGCTACTATTATCAATATTATGACAAAGGGTGGGCATTTCTTGAGATGATTGTGATTGAAAGCACTCATTAAAAAGGTAGCACCATGCTACACCGTGCACTGTACTACACCGTGCACCGTACTACACCGTGCTACTTGTTTGGAACCTGATATTTTTTGTTTCAATGTAAAAAAGAAAACTTCAAACAACTATTTATTGTTGGTTAGGGTTAGGGTTAGTTTGGAATGTGACCCCCCCCCCCCACACACAAACACACACACACACACACACACACACACACACACACACACCTTACTCCATTATAACCTGAATTGTATGTGCTGCTGTCAAAGTAACCTGATATTTTTGAAGTGAGGAAACACAATTTTTTTCTGTTTTATCTATAGATCTTGGAATAAACTACCCAGTTAGAGTATTACCATTATTTTTAGTATGTGCAACCACATTTTGACAACCTCAGAGCAGACAGAGCCTCTGAGAGCCCCTAGGAATCCATGGTGGCCACCAGGGACGCTGGGAAACCAGTTTGGAAACCAATGGAATAGGATGTTGGGAAAGGAGTGGGGAATGACAGATTCAAACCTGGACCGCTTGAGGACCATAACCACTGTTAGCGGGGCACGAATGAACCACCAGGCCAACCTGCGCCCCAGTGACATAAAATATGAGAAAGTATTTAATTGGATGCAAAAAAACAGATAAATATACAATGCTGATTACAGTATGAGTCATCAACATTTGTATGTTTTCCATAAAATTAGAAATTCTAAAACATCAGGAACAACCAACAAAACTTGTATTTTCTAATAATGGACCACAAACTGGCACATAGGTGACAAGATATGTTTGAATAAAAAACCTGAAACATGTATTGTGATGCAGGTTGAAGCTTTAAAAACATCTCAGACTCCTGGAACAGTTTGGTATGAAAGTGCAAAATAATCTTTCATGTCCAGATTATGCTATAACATTGAATCTGTTTATAGGATATGTGAATGGAAACTACGGTGTGGTGAAGGTCAGGACAATATCACGTTTATAACTGCAGTTAAGTCAAGGTTATTCTGAGGCAAATAAACCAGTTGGTAAATGTCAGAAAAGGTTGTGGTTACAGTTAATTAAGGTACACTGAGTTCAGGTCTGTAACAGGACATGAGGTCCACACCCTTACTTTTTTATCTCACCAGAAATCATTCAACCTACTACCTGCAGAGGCACTAATAATGACATTTGTGGTTAATCTGAAGACTGTTCGAGGTTTCAATTCCAATTCCAGGAGCTACACATTCTGATATACCTCATAAAAGATATAGGACCAAATCAAACAGTCTTCCCTTCCTCCCTCATGTGTCAATTACATCGCTGCTACTGACAGCTGTGAGGTGATTTGTAATGGCTTACAGGACCCTGCAGCTCCTAGGTCCATCTCCTGCCACACCCTCATTTTCTTGCTTCTCTCTTCTGCCCACTGTGAGTTCCTGGGAACTGGGTGAGATGTATAACGTAGCAGAGAACGTGCCAGGGCAGGGCGGGGTTCTGACAGGGGGAGGATGCTGGGCTGGAGCCAATCCTATAGGGACGAACTCGATGACCTTCTCTTGACAGATGCAGCCGGTGCACATTCATATCAGTTTGGAATGATTTATTAAAGGTGCCATTAGATACTGTCATGAATCCAATGTTAGGGAGGGGGGAATCTATCAGTGTCAGTGTGCAGTGATTAGAGCATATCTGCTGTAACATTGTTTGGTTACAGGCGTTATGTCTAGGTTAATGGCCAACATAAAAGCATATCATTTGCATTTTTTTACTTGGAATACTGAGATTGAGCCTTGAATTCATGCTTTTTCGTGATTTGCACTTGTCTCTCACTCTCAGTCTCCCACTTTCCACTCTGTCTCTCCCACTGCGGAGGATTTTCTGACACATGCAGAGCCTTGGATCTGAATGACAAGCACGTCCAGCAGGAATTGGGGATGCAATGGGGAGGGGGCTTCTGCGTCATCACTGCCTCTCAAAGGCAGCAGCTGCTCTACATCTACACCTGTCTCTCTCTCTCTCTCTCTCTTTTCCTCTCTCTTCCTTTCCCCGTAATTTTACCTCTGTACCTTTCTTCCTATGATTCACACTCTCTGCAGAGGACTGAATCCAAGCCTTTGCTTCCTCACGACTGAGAATAAAGGGGATAAAGGGAGGATGGATCCTCTGGGGAGAGAAACTGGCTGCTCTTACTCACTGGCTGTCCAGCCTCTGCATCAGCAACGCACTCTCTGGCGTCAGCACAGCTTCTTTCCTGCGTTATCATCCACAGTGTATAAGTGCTGGGATGAAGCACACACACACACAGACACATCCCTCTCCTCTCTCTTGTCATCCTTTTGTAGTTGACTTGCTGCTGTTATGAGCAATGAGCCTGCAGCCAGTTCAGTGCGTGCTGAATATTAGCACAGCCTGTTTTTGACACACTGGAACGGACATGTTTTAAACACATAACAGTGTTGGATACATGTCCATGAGCACTTCATTAAGAAAGAAAAGCTTCATTATCTCCAAGAAAAAAACCAATTACATCTTGGTACTTTACAGCAAAGTGTCCAGATCGATAAGACATCTGACACAACATGGAGTACTATCTGAGTTCATGAATTTCCTAAACCACATGCTTGATACTATTTGAGCAAAAAAACACATAATTTAACCAGCCTACCATCACATGCAAAAGATTTTCTCTTCGCTTATGAATAATAATCAATTTCACGAGATGGATCCTGATGAGGCTCACATTTAACGGCACTGTTCTCATCTTGCACACATGGATTGAACACACGTGCTCTTCCTACGCTGTGTAACCTTGACTGTGTGGCATTTAAAGTATTGATTGCATCACATTAAGATTTGCTGCACATGTCGATGCTCTCCGGACGCTGGCCAGCGTATGCCGTATACAAGCAAAACGACCCTGGAGATGAGTTGTCCGGGCTGTTTTTGTAACACAGGATATGGATGGCTTGTGTGTGTGTGTGTGTGTGTGTGTGTGTGTGTGTGTGTGTGTGTGTGTGTGTCACAGGACCAGTTAACACACCAGCCCAGAGAGGAAGATCCACTCTTACTCTGGTCATGCACACAGGATGTTCCCAGCATGCCCTGGGCTCCCTGGGGGCTACAGAGGTCACACAAGACAGTCCTGCGTCCTTCTGGCCTGTTGAATAAATAATGAATGACGGATAAAGACCAGATGTGAAACGGAAATCTGAATGACTTGCATCCAGATTCTAGAAGTAATAACATATATTGTTATGTAGTACTTCTTTAAGCACACAGTCACATAAGGTTTGTTTTGCAGAGGCTTTTAGCCAAGGAGACTTATTTGAGGATATTCACTGTCTCGTGGACATGTGGAGAGAATAAAAACTTTCCAACCCGATCACAAGGGGAAGCCTGATCTATTTTTCAGGCGTTTCAGGGAGCAGGAAGAAGCAAACTTATTGAGAAAAGAAATCAAGACAGAAGTTCCAAATCTTTTTTTGGGGGGTGGGCATTTTATGCCTTTATTTGATAGACAGGACAGTGAATAGAGTTGGAAATGAGAGAGAGAGAGAGAGAGTGGTGAATGACATGCAGGAAAGGAGCCACGGGTCAGATTTGAACCCAGCATCAAGGAATACAGCCACTGTATACTGGCGCGCAAACTATAACCACTATGCCACCAGCACCCCCAGTATTATGTATTCTAATAGCAATTGATCTACATGCCCATGCTCATAATGTATATGTTCCTTTCTGCAGTGTTTGTACCTCCTCCTCTCTCCTGTTCATAGGCATTGTTGAGTGGACCTCCTGCTGCCAGGCGCCTATTTGTAACATTCTTTGCATATTGGCTTCAGAATGTGCTTGCATGCTAGTTAATTGGAAGAGGTTTATGGGTGTGGAAGAAAAATCAAGGATGCAAGGAAGGAGCAGAGGTTTGGAGGCAAAGGAAGCGGTGGGTGAAGAGGTTAAAGAGAGGAGGCAGGAGCTGTGAGGCTGTAGGAGAGCTCGATAAGAGCAGTTGGGTCAAAGGGGATGAAGTAATAGAGGATGAAGAAGAAAAGGATTAAGGGAGAAGGCTGTGACTCCGTGGGGCATCCATCAGAGCAGGAGGGGAGCTGGAGGGTTGGACTGAAGAGAAGAGACTGGGGATAGTAGGGTGGGTTGTGTTTTGTGGGGGTGGGGAAGACGAGAAGAAAAGGGTTCAGCATGTTGGGCCAACTGGACTGATCTTTACCTCCTGGACAATCAGATGAGGCTTGGGTATGAAACAGGAAGTACATTTTTCATTTGTGACATGATCTGAAGGTCAACACACCTGCACAGATACACAATCCATATAACGCACAGAGGGGGGGAGAAGAGGATGCTTCATAGTGTAACGTGGAGTCACTTGGGATGGCTCAGTGTTGCTTTAAAGAATCGGATGTGTGGAAGGAAATATCTAAATAAAGGATGAAACAGACACATGGGATAAGAGGGAGGACGGCCCAGGGCAAGGATGTGTGGTCACTGAGGGGCTGTGTTGTGAACAGTGCTGAAAACACAGGAGCATTGTGATAAACAGACAAATAACAAATCAAGCACAGTATAGAATATATACACAATGCATAGAACAATGGTACTCTTGACTTGTATAGAAGAGCTAATTAACTCCCCATGGAATTACAAAGAGTGCGAACAAACGGGTACTATCTTGAGTTGTGTCCAAACAGCATTCCCAAAACTGTGTGCTTCAGATTTGATTAATCCACGGTGGAATTTGGAGGACGGAACTGCTGTGTTTTTGTGCACTAATTATTGATTCTTACATGGGAAGTGTGGTCATTAAAAAGAGCCTATAGGCAATAAAGTAAAGATCTTTTACACATTTTGTATGAACTCAAAGCATTTCTGAATATAATTTAAGTCCAGTTTAAGTTTGCATTTCTTATCATTAAAATACATCAAATAGATCCATGCTTGTTCAGCTTGCCTTCAAAGTAAAAGTCCTATCCGTGGATGTGAAAAGGCCACATTTTTTGCCCGGAGTTTCTCCTGCCAGATCCCTAGTAAACCTCACAAAGCGTTGATACAAAGGCACACTTAGCATACAACTTCTGCGTCTTTTTTTTACGTCACGTCTCGACTGAATCAGGTGCATGACCTGTTGCACACAGAATTCTCATCTTACTGCAGTGACGCTTTGCCTCCTTGTGATGTAAGCTAACGTGAACTGTTCCAGGAAGGAAAAAACTGACATAAGAAACATTTCATAACTCCAGAATCTATGAGCGAAGGCCCAGCCCTCTTAGGGGAATGTATAGTGAGTTTATGCTTCCGGCTCTTGGTTGTTATACCTGTTCAACAAGTGCGTTCCCAAAGCATTGGAATTTAAAGCTGCTGAGGAGAACTTTTGGCTGGTTATGAAACAGGCTGAAACTTAGAGTGATGCCTCTTTATGATCACAAAAGCAAACAACACGACCAGCGACAAGATAGATTACACTACTTATTTGTTTCTCATGCTTGTAGCTGCTGCTGCAGGGTCGTGTCATAGCCTTTGTTTTACGTATTCCACGACAAAGATTTAAAATGAGTGATATTTTTGCAGGGCAGAGTAAGATTTTGTTTGTTTTTTTAAGAACACCTCTTACATGTTCAAGACTAGATCAGCAAAGACATAAGACAAATGGCTTTGTCCACAGGGGGGCGCCAAAATGGACAAACAGAAAATTCATCACAGTAGCTTTAACTTCTGCTGTTCAGCAGATATTGCAATTTCAGAGAAATAAGTGCACATTTTTTGATTATATCGGAGAGTGATTTTTAACAGCAGCAATCTTGAACAAGTGTTTAAAACCACGCACATCAGTTTAAATATTATTGTACGAAAAATATGGGAATGCCTCTTATGTTAATAACCTCTATCACTTGTTTTTTTTTTAGGGATGCCACGTCAGATCTCACCTGTTAATTTGCCAGTAAATCTTCACTTTTCCTCTTCGGATTTATAGTCAAAACCATTAAGATCAGATAGAACATTTTTGGTCTCGAATTCTTACTGAGCACTACGAAACACCTCTGTGATAAAAAGAAAAAAACAGCCATCTTTATAGATATTTTTTCAATTTCCTTTGAAGCTTTTTTCTCTTTTAATCAGTTTTTCTATTAAGGTGTGGGCTCTCCCATCAGTAACTTTCTATAACTGTCTGACCAGTGGAATAGACTGGTATGAATTGAGCCCCGTGGTGGTTAGGAGTTCTTCAATCTTCCTCTCTACTGGTTTGGGACCAGGTGTGACAAGTGGAATTTAATTTGCTCCATTCCCATGCGGTCAATCATTCAAAGAGGTAATTTCAGGAACTGTGAAGAGTTCTTCATCTGTCTGCACCCACAGGTCACTCTTCATATGAGAAACATTGGTGAAGTGTGTGTGCATGTCTGTGAGTGTGACATTACATTAAAAGCAGTCAGTAGTTTGCTCTTTAGCCACTGGCTACTGATCGTCAGGTGTGACGGCTGTTTTATTAACCATCGACAGTCAGCCATCACTCGTGTCCCCACCCCCAACCTGTACACAATGAAACACAAGCACAGAAGCGTAATGAACTGAGACCTATTAAAAATCAATTTTATAGCTGCTTTCCCCACTCTCTTTCTGTTCCACTCTAACAGCGGAGCCTTCGCTGGATTGTGTGTGTGTGTGTGTGTGTGTGTGTGTGTGTGTGTGTGTGTGTGTGTGTGTGTGTGTGTGTGTGTGTGTGTGTGTGTGTGTGTGTGTGTGTGTGTGTGTGTGTGTGTGTGTGTGTGTGTGTGTGTGTGTGTGTGTGTGTGTGTGTGTGTGTGTGTGTGTGTGTGTGTGTGTGTGTGTGTGTGTGTGTGTGTGTGTGTGTGTGTGTGTGTGTGTGTGTGTGTGTGTGTGTGTGTGTGTGTGTGTGTGTGTGTGTGTGTGTGTGTGTGTGTGTGTGTGTGTGTGTGTGTGTGTGTGTGTGTGTGTGTGTGTGTGTGTGTGTACGTACCACTATAACTGAGGCCTTCGCATGTTAACACACTCGCTAACAGGGGCCTCGTGTGTGTGTGTGTGTCCCTCTCAACAACTCACAGTTGTCTTTTACTTCGTAAGTCTTATCATCTCCTCTTTCTCTTCCTCATCTCTCTAATGGGCTTCAGCTGTGGGCTGATAATGGAGGTACTCCCTAGACACACACACACACACATACACACACACACACATTTTTAGAACAGTGCAAAGCTAATGAAAGTCAGTTTCACATTTTCAAACAGCTCAAGTGAATATCATCCTCGGCCCTGCTCAGACAGCCGGCTAAAATATTTTTTTTTGTTTGGCATATCTCGATTGTTTTGGAGAGTCTGGGCAGCAAATATAAAAAAATTGGATCTTAATTAAATTCAAGACACATTTGGAGATGGTTTGGAATTGGATTCCGATTGGATTTCTACAGATGCAGTTCAGCCCAGACAATTTGGCTTTTCAAAATGGATTTCAAAGTTTATCTTGCAAAATGTGTAACATGATCCAAAAGAAAGTCTTCCAATCCAGAGTGATGTTAGTGCATCAGAGTCATAAAAGTCATAAAGCTAGAGAGCTAATGAATCACCTTAATTGAGCTCAACAATGTAGTTCTCGAAGTAAAAATCCACTTCATTTCTCTCAGTAGGCTATTTGATTATATTCATGATGTCATAGGTATCCAAGGTTGGATTACCAGGAGCTCCATGACAAAGGTATATATGCTGCTGTAGAAGACACAAGTTTGTATGATATCAACCTCGTTTTAAGAAATACATGGTTTGTTCGCGATCTCAGGGAAAATAACTGCACTACCCACGATCCTAGAGTGTCACAGCGATGTCTCTGCTTGGTGGAGCCCGCTGTTATCATGGAGATGTTTAACCCCCCCTGCAAACTTCGTCTGTTGGCTGCTACCACTGAAGTTCCCTGAAGAAGGTCTGTGTACATTTTGAAAGAAGTGCCCTAAAACTATTTCTGTTGGAACTCGTTAGAATTGCAATGGATTGTGGGATGTGTAGTTCCTTCACTCCTGAAAAAAATAATGTGCTTTGCCTTTTTCTCCTTTTTCCCCTCATTGTTTTGGGCTGAAAGTTTTCTAGTTACGACTATTTAGGTAGCTGGTTGGCTTAGTTTCAGGGTTTCAAATATCGATATAAGGGTTTTCTGAAATGTCAATGGAGGATTTTAATGGGGAAATGTACTTCCGGAACCAGAGCCGCAGAAAAATGGGCGTTCACTGTTGAGGTCTATTACTTGGGGTTATGTGTTACAGTGGACAAAAAAAGATATCAGCAGTGAATCTCAAATGACGCAGTTTGAAAGTGTTGTGATCAAAGACAGATCCCGGTTCTCTTTTATTCTTTTTGTTTGAGGCCTTTGTTGTTTTGGGGTATGAAGAGCTGAGGGATAGTGTGACATGCGTGTGCTGGGCGGGAAGGGATTAGGATGGCTTGATGAATGATGCCGTAGGGTCTATCCTGTCGTTCATCCATTTCTGTCCCACAATCTCTGGAAACCAATCCCACTTCAGTAGGCTTAAGGGTCCACTCATTCATACAAAGTCAAACCCATACAACCACGTGCCTGCTGGCATTTAATAGCCTAGTAAAGGCTTCCATTTCAAAGAGGCGGATTCTCCATATTGGAGTTAACCAGATAACAAAAACCTAATTTTTATGGCTGAAGATGTATCACACAACACTCAGAGATCTGAAGCAGCACTCTGTCTTTTCCTTCCTGAAAATAAATCCAATTTGGCAGCATAGTATTGATCTATACATTTGTCAATCTCCTTTTTTGTCTGATAAGCCAGCTCAGCCCTCAGGAGTATTTTTGATTTCAGCTTACTGAGACAGGCTTTGAACCAAACCTGTGCTGATCAGTTTGATGGATTCTACCGTCCATGTGCAGTCAGCTCTCTTTTTCCACTACTAGGATTTTTTTCAGCCCTACAGTAAAGCTCATGGGAGCTATAAAGTCACAATCTGCAATATTGAGCAGCCGTATTACGCTGTAGTTCTGTACATTCTCAGTTCATTATAGACTATTAACCCTGATAAGAGATGGAATGAAAGTTTATCACTACCAGTTGAAACGGTCCATCTTTTTTAAGACTTCTGTCAGCAAATTTCTCATTTCTTATTTTCAGCAATCATATGTTACTGATAATCTATTCCTGCTGCGTTAATTAACCTAATTAGTATTGTTATACTCTTCATTAGGGTTCTTTCCCAGCTCTGCATTTACACATACATTAGTTCTGCTCTAGTAATTAACCCTCTCTCCTTCTTTTACTACTTACACTTTTCTCTGACAGGCGTTTATTCTCTTCTCACTGCAGCTAGTTACTGTAAAAGATGGCCTCCAAGCCTCCTCTCTTTCTTGATGACATTTTCCTATTCCGCACATCTTTTAGTGATAATAAAACATGTCATAAATGTATTTTATGTATGGATTACATGCACATACAGTGGTGTAGTGGTGCCTGGAAAAGTGGGTATACTTTCAAGTTTTCCCCAAAATGTGTTTTAACCCATTTAGACCTGATGAGACGCAGACGTGCTTCTACCTTTAAGACCTGATGAGACGTCTACATCGCATAAGGCAATGAACATGAGTGCAAAGGAAATTTTAATTTACAGTTAAAGCCAATAGGTTTAAGCTTTCAAATGTTTTATTTTTAAGGTCTCTATCTGATACAGAGACAAAGATTTTAGTATACTTTGAAATTCTGTGCAGTTTTTCTGAAAACCCTCAGGTTCTGGGAGGTTGATTTCAAATGTTACTTAGGTTTTAGAGGGCGTTTTTTTAAGCATCCTTAGGTCTCAATGGGTTAAGGGGCGGTCCAGCAGAGAATAAACGGCTGCTGTTATGAACAGTGACATGTAAAACTACTCTTGCATATTTCATTCACTTAAACACAGGCCTTTGTATTTACACCTAAACACATAACTTCCGCTGCTTGACTTAAAGGAAGAATGTGCGACTTTTTGATCCAGTAGATGTCGCCCTTGAGCACCATCATTAAACCAAAACAAACTGCTGTTTGGCCACACCTCCGCTACACTGAAGCTCCGCTCTGCTCCAACGGCACACCTCCAACCCACCCTCCACTCGCGTTCGCACAAAGGAGTTTTGAATAAGAACCCACCATAATTAAGCACCATTAAGCGCAAGCGGCGGACAACATTTTCCTTTGCTCAAGCTGCAATCGCCTGTGGCCTGCATTGTTGTGTTAGCAGGCTAATGTTATCGCTCTTTGGTTAACTCATAGCTTCAAGTTGCACATAAATGGACACAGAATGAGCGTGATCTAAAGACACTTACGTGACATCCAAATAAGCAGTGAGTATGTTATTCTTCGTTTCTCTAGTCCTTGACTAAAACAACTTTATACGCAAGGCTGTCCTGTCCATGTAAACATGATGTAAACACGGCTCCGACAACAGTACAGCTGGAGGGACTCGCACTTCTCACTCATTGTAGTCATGACTCAGAGAGACATTTACAGAGGATATACTTGATTACTGCTGTATTTATTTGTGAAATGTTGCACATCCTTCCTTTAAGGGAGAAAGGATGAACATAATCCACAGAAGATGAACAGGTTTTATCATTTTAACTGGCAAACAGACTACAGGCTGAGACAGCTTCATAGTCCCTTCACCATCCTAGGAAAAACAAATTGCTGCATACTACTGAATATTGTGAATCAGAGGGGCTTTAGAAGTGAGTACACCCTATGGAGACTGAAAAATAAGTTGGTATACTCCGTATACCTGTGTATACACTGCACTACACCACTGTGTATATACAGTATTTACATTCATTCCTATATGCAGATGATGTGTATCCATGTACTCTTTTGTAAAGTGTCTTGAGATAACACTTGTGAATTGGCGCTATACAAATAATGATTGATTGATTGATTGATCGATTGATGTCTAACCTTGACAGAAACACAGTGACACTTTGCACTATTGTAGATATGAAAGAATATAAAGTAAACTACATGTTATGAAGAACATGCATATGCAGAAATGTCCACTGTCATCTTCAACCAGCCCAACAATAGTGTTGTTGGATAACCAATGCAAATTCATTCCCAAATGGAAAGTAGATTGATGTGGTATTTCAGAGCCAAGTTGCCATAAAACCCCCCAACACATGATGAATGGTTTATTTGTCATCTTTCTCTGTATTTCCTTTCTCAGAAATGATTTTCAATCCAAAAAAGGATTCAAATTAAACTCTTTAAAGCATCATGCAAATGCCTCATTTTTTGTTCAAATGGTATTCCTGGGATGTCAAAAATATCTTAGTTCAAATGTCATCTTTTATCCCTGTCTTGTATTGCCGAAAGGAGATGAAGATGAGGAATTATGTTTCTATTTTTGATGAATCAGGCGACTACAGAAGTCTGTAATAAACTCAATCCCCTCTCCCTTCAAACCCACTGAGCAGTGCTCGCAGATCAAACACCAGAGTGTGTCTTTAACCATGTCCTAGTGGGTGTGTGTATTGATTGTGGAGGAGGCATTAGTTCTCTGGTTATTAATAGCCTGAGGAGGGAAGCCTAATGGGAGCTCTACTTCCTCCAACTGGTTTATTCATAGCAGGATCATTACGGCAATAATTGACCCCCTTCCTGCTTGTCTGTCTATCTGAAGGACTACAAAATACACTGTGTGTGTGTGCGCGCCTGTGTGCGTGTGTGTGTGTGTGTGTGTGTGTGTGTGTGTGTGTGTGTGTGTGTGTCCGTCCTGTACCTATGTACCTGTTTCATTCTCTCTCTCTCTCGCTCTCTCTCAACAAAAACAAGGACATGAATGCACTGATGCAACACACACCCCTCCTTTCCTTTTGCACTATGCAGGGCCTTTTATATATTCTTCTGTATAAAAGAAGAATACTGTATTTTCTATAGAGCATTTTCTTCCTGTAATTGGTGTGCTTTCCATCTCTTCTGCTCTTCTGCTCTGTGTGAATGTGTAGTTCTCTCTTTTTCTATGTATTGGATCTCGGCTTCCTCTGCTCTTTTCCTTATCCAATGTTCTGACAAGAGGCTGCCCTATTCACCTCCCTCTCCCCCGGCATAAGTCCCCTGAGGCGACAAATTATTCATAAACTATTTCCTATCTTTACAGATATGCTTTCAAAAAGCTTTTCCTTGTCCACCATTTAAGCTGCATTAAGGATGAGCGGGGAGTGCATGTGTACATTTGTGTATGCAGAGCATCTCAGCTGCCTAAAAGAGATGTGTCTTGGCTGAAGCACAGTCCTCCCCTCCGGCTTACATCTCACAGTAGCTGTATACACACAGCTACATCTTTAGTCTTTTTTTGTCTTTCATAACCCACTGTCCTACAACTCCCTTTTTCTAACCAAGACACTATCTCAATCAGAAGAGCAGAATATCAAAAATGTATTCTGTGTTCTCGCCCCCCCCCCCCCATTCCATTGCCTTAATACTTATAGTTTCTCATTTTATATCACAATATGAATCTATTCCTCTTATTTCAAATGAATATTCACATTCATCTGCCTCTCACCGGGCCTCTCTGCCCACATATATCCTGTTGTTTGGCTGTTATTTCCATTCGCTTCCTGCCCTGAGGCACCGCTTGACTCAAGTGCACTGTAGTACACAGCTGAAGTAAACATCCACCTCAGTGCAAGTGTTGAATTAAAAGACGAATGATTATTTGTTTTGTAGAGGAGGGAAATACAGAAATCTGACTGCAGCTGAAGAAGAATTAGAAATAGATGTATTGAAACAGCAGTATTTATTTTTTTCTATCTGTAGGAAGCCTCGATGAATGAGGACCGTGCATGGCTCAGGGATCAGATTTTTGGGTTATCCCTGTGTCTGACTACAGATGGCTGTAATAAACTCAATCCCGCTCTCCCTTCAAACCCACTGAGCCATGCATGCAGATCGAACACCAGAGTCTCTCTTTAACCGTGCCCTGCCCATTTTGAACCAGCAAGAGGAGCATCAAAAAGGGAAATATCCAAGCGTTTACCTCCTGAGGTTAAAAATGAAAGCCAACTCTAGAGTGGCACACAACACTTTCTTGAATGCCGTTTGTTTGTTGTTGGCTTTTCCACTGAAGCAGCTCCTAGCAGACTGTAGTGATGAGAGGAACAGTTCTTTTAAGTCCAGTTACCTGGTTGGTTTCTTGAGGCTCAGTGTCCACCTAGTGTTTTTTTTTTCTGAGCGCCAGATGAGACTCTGGTCAGCTAACATCTTCAGTGGAATCTCATTCTCTCAGGAACACTGTGTTGTTGTAGTTGTTGTTGTCGCTATTGTCACATTGGGCTCGAATATCAAGATGGTGACAATATAAGGTCAGGCTTGAAGCTTCAAAACAGTCGTCTACAAACTGAGGAGACATCACACCCACACATCTTTGCATTAAATACAACTTTAAGTGTTGAAACACTTGTTAAATATTTGTGTTTTATGCAACCCTTCTAGGAGGCTGATGGAACATTAAAGGTTTTTAGGAACATAATGTTATTGTTCAAATATTTTTATTATAAGAAAAAATGCTTCCTCCAGAGTGTGAATGTCTGGCAAACACCTGCTGTGCCAAAAGTTTGCAGGCACAAAAGAATGTGAACATCAGTCATGAATAACATGATGATGATTAAGGGTGGTTTCACACTAGGGAAAAAACGAAAGTCCGGTTCAAGGGGGTAGCAATCGTGCTCGAGCATGTTACGAAACAATCATACCTAATGTGAAAAACACCCTAAACGCTGGTTCGAGGTTACAGTCCAAGTTCGGGAAAAGTTGCATAATATCTGACATTTGACTTAAATGTGTTTATGCTGAAGTTGCAGGATAAGTATACATTTGTATATTTGAAACAAATTCATTCGTGTTCGCCTGTATGGAGTCTGCACTGTGTTTGTAGATCTTTTCTTGAAGGAACAAGGAAGATGGCTTTGTTTTTTCATTCTTTGGAACAAGCAGGCTGTTTGTTCAGCCGTGTTTGTCCTTTCTCACCTCCTTATGCAATGGATACACTCCAACACACATTGGCTGGAAAAATGAGGAAACAGGATATGTTTTTTTCCCGCTTTCAGCCGAGAGTTCCCCGTGGAGCCCTTCCTTATTTGAATGTGTACAATGTAAACAAACACAAAAAAAAATCATTAAACAAATCTGCGCAGTTGTATGCTTCATATGAACAGGTGCACCCACACAGACACAGAAATGTTCAAACTCAAACAAATACTCACATCTTGTCTTCCTTTCCACTGAGTCAACAAGTTGGTGGTGACTTTGGTGTTGTTTTAAAAAAAACACGGTCAATTTCCCCTCCGGCTTCCTCTCAGGATGTGACAGCGATTGACCGTTGTCCTGTGGACACACAAAGACAATGTCAGCATGAGTAGCCATTAACCTCTGAGCCCCATACATAAAAAACACAGCAGCTTGGCTTCCACAACATGTTTGTCTAACGCGGGTTACAGGATGGATTGAAGCACAAACAAAAATCCTGCATGCTGCACAACATCCTCTCTGTAAGTTGTGCAAAATAAAGACACACGGGGAGGGGGGGGTTACACATTTCTCAGTTGTATTAATTGTGCAACTCGCTTGATTCATACAATTAGAATACCTCAAGTTAATGTATCTTTATAAATGCATCTATATCTTTATTCATCAATTAATTAGAGCCCGACTGATTAATGGGTCAGCCGATAATATCGGCCGATATTAGCCTATCAAGTGACTATAGGTCTCGGCTGATTTTATCACTGATATGCGCTGATGTTACTAGTTTATTCACCAGTCAAATAGCATTTTATTTGGGTATCATTGTACGAGCAGAGTGTGTTATTTGGATTAGAACAAGCATTATCATTCTCCAGAGTGTCAAGCGGTAGTTACATGCGTAGTTACTTTCCAGTTGAGTGATGTGTCTTCTTATGTATCTTGTCCATAAGTGTTTGATAACTGCATTTGAGGGATGAACACAATAAATGTGTATATCTTTATCTATTTATCTCTAAAGATCAAACATCGACCTAAGAAAGATATCGGCAGACGTATCAGTATCGTATTTTTCTCTCCCTATTGGCCCCCAAAATTCGGGCCCTACAATTAATATGTGAAGTAGTTCTTGTGCACAGGGTGAACAAAGACAGATTTTAAACACCCGTCTTTAAACACACAAGTACAACTCCTTCTGGGCTTGTTGTTTACAGCTCTGTGTTCGTACGGGATGGGACGGCGTTTCCTTCAGATTGTTTATGTTTTGGCTCAAACACGTTTCATTCAGGTGAACCCCTCCCAATCCAACCCCTTAGCCCTGCCACCATATTTAGAAGAGAGATGGCCCCGCCCACTCAGGGACGCTTTTAGTACAAGCATAATGGTGGAGTTTCATCACAAGTATAATTCAGGGGGAACAAACAGACTTTACAAACCAAAGAAAATACTTATTTTTTTTTAATATAGAATACTTCAAAGAAATAATAACAGAATCAGTGCTGCATATCTGAATGGAGATCAGTCCTACAAAAGGCTGCACTCTGTAAACATTGAGGGAAGGGTAGGGGAGAAGGGGAAACGGGATGAGGAAGGGTCAGATGTGTTTTGGTTTGAGAGACTGGTGCTAAAGTACCAACTCTACAGGACATCTACTCTGAAAGTGGCATGTGAAAAAAAAGTCATTACAATAACAGGTGGAACCAGATATTGGGATAGTGGTGCAAACTTTTGGACAGCATCTACTCACATTCATTCATGTGTTGCACACAGTGCACAAAAAACATACTGACCCCTTGTTGGGTTTTCAGGAAGGATTTAGAGCAGATTTTTAGCTTGGACCATTGACAGTAACCGGAATTTACCAGCCACCTGCGTCATTCATCATGGTACCAAGCATGGCTGATCTGGATAAATGCGAACGAAGCTGTTCTAGCCTCCTTGCTTGTTTCCGAAACGTACCAGAACCTTTCCTCTGTTTTGATATACCATATTCAGTGTGTTCAAATGTGATATTAACTTAGATGTGAAAACGGAGTGCTGCTCCTTTGACCTGAGCTTTGTTTCTTTTTCATGCATGAAACAAAGCCAAGATGAGAGTGTACCAACGCCATGCTAATGCTTCAATCCATGTACAGTGGTGTGCATGTTGATAGATTGGTTGATTGATAGAACTTCATTGTCAGACGTGATCTGAAATTTGTCTTGCATCACATCACATGTTCTCACACTTTTGAATTTTAAAGCCTTGTGCATGCCCAATTACAACTTATTAGTTAACCACAAATGTGCAAATAATGCTAAACCGGTTCAGACGGCTGCCAACTTTATTATTAAATGAATTACAGTGGCATGAAAACAATGCAATCCTTTTGACTTTGGTTTTGTGTCACAAGATCAAAACAACCACTGGCATCTGTAACGTACCTTAATTCAGTTTCAGTGAGGAATGAAAGTACAACCAGGTATGCAGAGCGAAACATCACAACAGATGTGAAGGTAATTTAGTAGCGCTACCTTTGATCTTGTACTCTGATGTGTCATTTCACAAAGGCGCCAGTTTCTATACTCATCAGTACTTTCTGCATTTAAGGATCGTCAAAGAGCTTTGACAATGGGTCACAGATTGCAGGGTATTCCGTTTTCATTATTGATTGTGACATTGACAAGACCACAGAGGAACACATGGTATCACATGACAAGAAAAGATATCGGATACAGTTACCAGGATGTTCCAGACATCAGGAACAAGTCTGAAACAAGACTCCATAGCCATGCTGGCAGCAATTGGAGGCTGCACAGAAGTGTTGTGAGCTAAATACTTGTGTCAGTATGCTAATATACACACCCTAATAATGTTCAAATGTTCAAATTTAGCATGTTGTCTATGTTTAACTTGGGTTATAATGATACAAAAACCAAGTGTCAAGACTTTAACCATGGGCTACAATAAATGTACCAGATGTCATGGTAATACATTCAACATTAAAACATATAATTGAACTCGTCACACGTCAACTCACCTTGGCTCTATGTAGTAGCACAGCCAAGCTAGAGGATCATATACAGTCTCCTTGGCACCATGAATGACTGTACAAATTTAGGTGCAGGATTAAACTCTGACCTCCTGGTGGCGTTAAATGGAATCGGGTGATATCACAAGTCAGGGTGTATCATCTTGTTATATCTGATCCCAGAAATGTCAGTAAAAAGTTTTTGACAATCCATCCAGTATCACTATACAGCCATGCTTCTGTGGCCAACAATGCTTTTTTTATAGACAGTGTCTGTACTGTTGATTTTGTGACTACACAAAATAATTAGGGAAGCTTTGGGATGTGTCTTACATGCTGCCAGTCTGCAATGAAGACTGGCTGGCCACCAAGGTTATAAATGTTTTGGATTTTTCATTGGTTTTTTGGGGGGGGTTTTATTAGCTATTTTATTGACATTTTCAGTATAGCAGTATAGCAGTTAGAATACATGATCAAATCAAATCAACCACTACAAAAAACAGACAATAAAAGTAAAACCAGACAAGGTTAATACATTTCATTGGTTTTTATTTTTATTTTGTTTTGACTTTAAGTTTTCATTTTCACTTTTGTTCGTCAGTATGTTGTTCTCCGCTATTTTGTTCATATTGTGACTCTTCTGAACTACACTTAGCATTGATATAAAGGCAAATATTCTCATTATAGCGTATAGTGGACTCTGTTACTTTGACCAATACATTTGCATCTTTTTTTTACGTCAAGTCTTACCTCATGATCATTTATCTCATACTGGCTACAGTAAAATCCCTAATTTGGGCCTCTCTCTTAAATGGTTCGATTCAGCTACTGTCTCTTTAAGGCCCCTCTTCCCACATGCCCACTTCCCTCTGATTGGCCAGCTATCTGAAAGCCTTCCAATGATGGCAGAATGCTGCAGGGCTTCCAGGGGAGGGCTGCTCTAGTAAGAGGTTTCAACGGCTTATTAAGAGGCTTGAAGCCGCCTCGTAAAATTTGTATTTTTATATCGGGAAACTATCGCGTGATTTGCAGAATAATCCATTTAGCGCCCTCTGCAGACTTACCCTGGGATTACTCCATCATACGTTTATCACATTATCTAAAACTTTGCCCATGCACGTTTAGTATGAGCATCCACCGTTGTAACACTATATGTGAGTTTTAAAATGGGGATCAGCACAACAGGTCAACTTGAACGCTAATAACCTTGCTGGCCACTCGTGTTCATTCTTACTGTTACGATCCTCTTTTTTTGAAAATGAAACCTGGTCCACTTACGGGCCCCTCTTCACCTCGTCAGCCCTTTACAGGATCAAGTGTGTGACCTCGAATATGACTTACACTGCTTCATAGGCATTTATGTCATTTCGAGCAGGTGCGCTCCATTGAGTCCTCTGCCATAAGACACATGACGCAGGCTTTAACCTTTATGTTCTCCTATGTCTCCCTTTACCCGTTCCAACACCCCGCCCCCCTTCTTCTACCTCTCTCCTCCCTCCTCCCTCCTTCCTCATCTATCCATCTATCCATCTATTCCTCCTCTTCTCTTCTCCCTCTCTCTCACACAGTGTGGAGCATAGAGCAGGGCTATTTTTAACTTGCTTCGGCAGCCTCATAGGGCAAGTCTAAATATAGAGAGGCAGTGGCAGCTCGGGTAACTGTGTGACTTTCAATGTGTGTTTGAGTGCGTGTGCATGCAAGAACCAATCAGGGCGAGCGTGACGCCGAGCCTCTCCAGCTGCAACCAGGATACTCTGACTCTAAACAAACACACACACTACTCCAGTTGGTCGACGGCTTTTTGTGTTTTAATCCATTCGCACAATGCATTGAAACACGTAAGAGCCACATTACCTGGTTTGAACCCAAAGAATGCAACACAACAAAATCCACAGGTGTGAACAGGTTTTTGAATATACTGTCCAAGATAGGGGTAAAAAGTCTGTCTTAAAGCTATTACAGCCTTTAAATAATGATTCTTAATTAACCTTATAATTAATCCCTTATGCACTTGTTACCATTTGTTCCCATCATCTTCTACGGTTGCAGTTTTTTGTCGGCTTCTCTTGATGTGAAATCAGGATGGTCCCTCAGATCTCCCATTGTGCATGTGAGCTCTATTTTTTAGTTTTATAGCTTTGACACAATTGGCAGGTGTCTGTGAATGTGTGCACATGTCGGCATTCAAATAGCCGAGGGGGTTAGCCACGGAACAGCTGTTGGTGCGGTCATTTGTTGTTTCAGGTGTTTTGAGAGTCAGACAGAGAACATTTGTCTGGACACATCAAAGCCGGCTCATACTGTATGAGCTCAGCTGCAAATTTAGCCTTTTTTTAACGCAATGAAACACAAACCACAAAGCAGATCAAGGACTTACAAGTAAAATGTGGAGCACTTCAGTCACTGATGTGTCATCACTTGTTTTTAGGGCTCTGTTGTCATTGTTCATAGGGAGTGATCTTTCCTCTCCAAAGCTTCTCTTAACACAAATACAGTTGTTGGCTATTGATTTGGTTTAAATTTACCGATAAGCTGGAGCAAGCTGAGCCAATATTCATGACTGGTACAATAATATGGCCGATGTTTCCCGCTGGAAATTCATCAGTTAGGTTGGTAGCTGGCTTATTGAGGGTGTGGGGAAAAGAACAACTAAGCAAACACTACACTGTATTTACACAAGTAACATGTACACAAAATAAAAAAAGCCTAGAAAAAATCTGAGTACAACTGACTGTAATATTGAAAACTGCATCATTTCATAGGGCCACTTACTCATAGAACTGGATTACATCCAGTAACCGAACACTCACTCAACACCAAACAGAAACCTCCGGCCTTGAACAATGAAGCCAATGCGGAAGTGAAAAATCCTGCAGTTCGTCGAGTGTCCGCTTGGGGCTGGCTCCAGGAACAGCAGAAGTCACATACACATAAATAAACATGTTTACAGCCTGGTACAACAAAAGATAGGTCTGGTTAGTTATTGTTATCACTGGCAAACACTGTACGGGGGGTGATTTTTTTTAAAACGGTCCGTTTTGATTTTGAAAACGATACGTGCTATCCATAGTTAGGCGCGTAGCTGACATGATTGACAGGTGAGCGCGATGTAATGGTTCGTCAAGAGGCTTAAAACCCGCCTCAGCTCCGGCTCTCAGCCTGTCTTTAGGTTGACTGAAACAAGATTTCCATCATGGCAGCTGCAGGCTCCGGAGCCCCCTGCCGTAACAGATGGCTGAAGTCACTCAGGCTTCGTCCATTAATATTTACAGTCTATGCTCATCACTCTTTGACGGAGTTCGTTTGTCTAAGTTTGCAGCTACAGACTTTAGCAGGCTGTTACGTGACTTACAATGAATTTCTGATTGTTGTCACCTGTAACCACCAACTGATCCCTGTATGACACAGACACGGAGATGATCACGGAGGGATCACATGCGGCCCGAATCATTGGGGTCTGATCTGAACGGAGCATCCAACATCATCTGAAGCTGCTGTTGGATCTCACATAGAGATGCAAGAAGACTAATCAATTAGTTTTTTTTCTACAATGGTAGTTAAAGTGGAGGGTGCTTGTTGTAATGGCAGCCTCCGTAACTATAAAGCAAACACTGTTAACAATGTATGCTGTAGCACTGATTCCACATATTCCATGATGATAACAATCTTGTTTTCTCAACCCAGGGTATCTGCAGAAAACAAATCCTGATATTTGCGTTTTGTTTTCCCAAGTCTGGAATTTGTATTACTTGATATACGTAACTCTATGGGCTTTATTTCAAGTACAGTAACATAAGGTCACATGGCATGGACTGAATGAAAACTTTATTGGTTTAATAAGGTCAATAGCCGCTCCAATATATACCGTAATGGATACAAAATGTTGTGATATGTGCCAAATACACACAGATATACACAGGCAGGCACGCATACAGGCAAACATTCACAGTCTAACCTCTGGGCATGTATAAATAATGAGCAGGCTGATGATGCAGAGGGACGAGACCTTTGGAGCTCATGTAAAAAGGCCAGGGTCAGGACGACTGTTATTTGATATTCAGCCATGGCATTTTCTTTGCTGCATAAACACACACACACACACACACACACACACACACACACACACACACACACACACACACACACACACACACACACACACACACACACACACACACACACACAGACATAGTGGCCATCTGCTGAATGATTTATGCTCAACTCTACCTTGAGTGGAGAGTTAGTATCTTAAAACAGGAAGACAGATTGCACAACACTTGAAAATATTCTCTAAAGTCAAACAATGTGTCAAAAATCATGTTTGGGCTTAACTGAACTATGGAGCTGCTCTGACCTCAACATCTGTCATTATTGTGATTATAACATTAGCCGATTTCACATTGCAGGAACATTTTCATAGTTCTATGAACTACCTTGTTTAGAGGAATTTTTTTAGCTCCTGCTTCAGATGCGGCGTGGATGCAGACAGAAAAAAAAGTCCCCATTGGTGTGTAGTTCTCAGGGAACTCCCTAGTCGATAGTTCCTTCTCAGATATAGTCCCCAGAACTGTTTGGTCCAAAAATACCTATTGTAACTTGCAGAACATTTCAGGCTTTCAATGTTGATGACAGGCAGTTGTATCACACTCTATTTTAAGTTCTTTCTTTTGCCGCTTACATATTGCGCAATGTGAATTCCCATACTTATACACTTCATCTGCAACGGCGTGATATTGATGTCTAAGTACAAACGAATGGGGCGCCGGTGGCCTGGTGGTTGGTGCGCGAGCCCCATGTACAGAGGCTGTGTTCCTCTCCAACTCCTTTCCTGCATGTCATCCCCACTCTCTCTCTCTCTCTCTCTCTCTCTCTCTCTCTCTCTCTCTCTCTCTCTCTCTCTCTCTCCCTCTCTCTCTCCCAGATTTCAGATTTCTAACTCTATCCACTGTCCTGTATCTATATAAAGACATAAAAAGCCCCAAAATAAGAACAAATGCAGAACAGAACTTGCAATCTTAAAATAGCTTTTGTAAATAAATGTCAAATAAGTATGGTTAACTTGAGTCCTTCGCTACCTAAGGCTTTTTTCCTGAATAGATAAAAATCATTATGCTGCAGCAGAAATTTAGCAGCTAAGAGACTTTCTCACAGGAAAACCTAGCTTCTTTGGTGGGTTTTCAAAATGTAAACTAGAGCCCTGTGAAAGCCAGTTGAATGCCACTGCTTTACATTGTTAAATAACCCAGCACATGTATATCTCCTCCTTAGCTCAGCGACTTTCTGTCAGTCATGATATCATTTTCTGCGGGCCTCCTTCACCGTAACATCTGACTGAATTTAGATCATCCTAGCGTAAAGCTGAGGCGCTACAGGCGGCCGATCTGCTGTTTCTTCTGCATTGTGTTCTGCATGTGATAGGGTGCCTTCCAGCTGAGTGGCCAAATAGATAAGCTCCGCTCACACACATGCACATGCACACACACACACACACACACACACACACACACTCGTCATGTGTGGACACAGGCTTGCACAGAGACCTAGAAAGAGGCAGAGAAATACATCTGTGCAAGGTAGATAAGACCACTGCTGAACAAGAGCTCACACACACACACACACACACACACACACACACACACACACACACACACACACACACACACACACACACACACAGTCTCTCTCTCTTTTCACATTTAAACATGCATTACCCACCCTGTCACGCCCTGTGCATATGCACACCACTCCCACTGATATTTCCACCTGCATCAATCTCAGTTACTCAAAAGTCTCCTGCTGGTTTTCCCTTTAATGTTCAAAGGAGAACTCACATTGTGGGCTGAGATCAATGTGAAAATAAATAAGACTCCTTGCGTGTGAAACTAGATCCTTGTCTAAACATTCCTGTTTGCGTTTTTATTTGAGCCCAGCGCTCTTCAATGAAGCGACTTTCTCTTGATGTGACACTCTCTTCCTTCGCTTTTTAAAGCTCCCCTGTGGCACTCAGCCCTCATAGAGAGGGAGAGAGCGCTGCACATTTAGCCATCCACTAGTTAGGCATGCCCATCTATTTACCACACACTGGCATGGGTACCTTCCCCAACACGCAAAGCAGGCACTCCCGGTAATTGGCCTGGAGAATGACTTGATTGTGCATGCAAGCAGCTCCTTAACATGAGAAGTTTGGCATACATTTTCTCATGCATAGGAGCAGTGCGTGCACAGAGAAGTGTAATGGCACACATACACAGGACAAATATGCATACATTAATTAAGTATGGATTTACATACAAACAGCAGAAACATGCATACTTTAGTTTCCTCCACTCTGCTCACAGTTTCTCTGCAATCTGCAGGAAAAATAAAGACATTTGCTGCATGGTAAGGATGGGTATTCAATCAAGAGGCAGTTCATTTTAAAGGACCACCTGGTCCTGAAGGTGAAACATACCCCACAAAAACTTGTTTAACTTCATCATGCAAAGAAAAAAAATTCTTTATGAAGTCAATCTTTTTTTTAAAGATCTAAATATGAGGAAATATGCATGTATGCATTAGAGGGTGTACTTTAATCCCCATGCTTTAAATGATTTCTTGATCAAATTCAGCAGATGTTGCACGTGCATTAAGGCTGTAAAGACATGCATATTTCAAATGGCATGCATGTTACATATGAAGCACAGAATATATAATGTTATTTATGACTGGATAAAAAGATTATAAAATTTCCCTCACCATCTGCAAAGTAGATCCGTCATGAATATTTTGGAAATGTGTTTTCTTTTTATTGACAGAACAGATTTTTTAAGTGAGATTAAAACACATAAAGACACGCAGTGCTTCACATTCATCTCATTACACAAGCATGGCTAATATTTCTTGCATGCTTAAAAAGAGGCCCAGGTTTGGATGTGAGGCAGCTTATTTTAATAAACCTGCCCATTTGCATAGGCAAATATCCTCCCAACATAAAACATCTTTAAAACGTCAAAGCTCTTTCCTTCAGCTGAGGGCCCAGCGGGCACCTCAGCAATCACTCTGAATCACTCGCTTACAGCTATCACACACCAGGGAATTGTGTGTGTGTGTGTGTGCATGTGTTTGTGTTTGAACATACACGGTTTAATTTGTGTGCATCTGTGTGGATGTGTACTCTCCTTCCCCCCCGTTTCCCAAAACATCAGTCCTCGTGGTCTCTGGTGACCATGAGAGGAAAACCTGAAGTGCTTCTTCAGTGAATGAAAAAAAGGAGGGGAACCTCCTTTATAGTTTATAGAGAGAGAGAGAGGGAGAGGTGGGGGGAGGGAGAGAGAGAGGAATGAAGAGATGAAGATGAAGTATTTTTCACAACAGTCATTTGTAATCATTCCCTAATATGTACTTTTTATATTAAGTTGATAAAATGTCTCTTTCAATCAACAAAAGATCTTTGTCAAAACTTCAATTATCGTCTACAGGTTCCCACTTAGCACACGACAAAATGTAAACATTGCAGCTGCATTGTAGCTCTTGCTAATCTAGGTATATAGTGGCTAAATTCAGATCACTTTAAGTAAATCAGCTTAATTTAAAGAAGAATGTGCAACATCTCACATATAAATATAGCAGAAATCAAGTCTATCCTATGTCAATGTCTCTGAGTCATGACTGTGTAAAATGAGTGAGAAGTGCAAGTCCCAATGGCTGTGTTGTTGTTGGAGCCGTGTTAACATCAGGTTTACATGGACAGGGCGGCCAGCTCCTCCCCTTGCATATAAAAGCTGTTTGAGTCAAGGACTAGAGAAAAGGAGAATGAAACACTCACTGCTTAATTTAATTTCATGTAAGTGTCTTTAGATCTCGGTCATTCTGTGTCAATTTACATGCAATGTGAAGCTGCAAGCTAACTAAAGTGAGCTAACATTAGCCTGCTAACACAAAAATGCAGGCCACAGGCAATGCAGCTCAAGCCAAGGAAAATTGTGTCTGTCGATATAGCGCTTGACTCCTTCGTGCAAACGCGAGGGGAGAGGGGTTGGAGGTGTGTCGCTGAAGGAGAGTGGAGGCTTTTCGTATGGCGGAGGTGTGGCCAAACAGCAGTACGTTTTGGTTTCATGCTGGTGCTCAAGGGCGACATCTACTGGATCAAAAGTTGCACATTCCTCCTTTAAAAAAGGGTGCGCCGGATAGTCCAGCGGCTATGACACAGGCCCCATGTACAGAGGCCACAGCAGCTATGGCTTCGAATCTGACCTCCACCCTTTGCTGAAATATATATGAAAAAAAGAAATGGTAATTATTCATATGTGCATGTACTTAAAGATGTGAATGTACTAAAACATTAAATATGCCATTTCTTGCATCATGACAGCTGCACCAGAAGAAAAGATGTGCAGACATGAATGTGCACAGTATCTGAAAGACTTAAGGGTCCAGTGCAATAGGAGGTCATTCATCATCTTCAATATGGAAAGATGTGGGACACTTGCCAACAGCTCCACACACAGGGGACAGAAATCCAGGGGAGGGGTCTTGGGCTCCTTCCCCATGAGATACTGAGTGTGAATTTTTATCCGACAATTTGTGCTTCTGTAGACACCAATTTGAAAGTCCTCTGCTATCCTTGTCTGCTTTGGGTTTCTGCACACTCATCTTCTGAGTCTGCCTTCCTTCCACAACACATTTTAACATCTTTCTTTGTAAGGCTGATCTACATGACTTGCCTTCTCATTTCTGTTCTTCACTGACTCCTAACTCCATCAGTAGTTGTTACCTTCGGTCTCATGGACTCATCTTGTATATGATTTCTCGAACTCGCTCTGTCTTTGGCAAAAGAGCTTTGAATGCTAAGTTTAGCTCCATCATCTTGGTCTAAGCTTGAGTCACTTTAAACTTGAGCTTAGACGATTTTAAAACCAGAATCATCTGACCAGTGTATGCACATGTTTAACTGCTGAATGTTACTCATTCATTAATTGATGTCAGTGTTGTCTGTCCTTTGTTATTCCTGTGGAACTTCTTGTGCTGCCATAGCCAGGACTCCCCTGTAAAATCAATGTTTGTATCTAAATGTGAAAAAACTGGTTAAATAAAGGTTAGAATAAATAAAAAGTTGCATGAGTTATGTGAGGGATTCAAACATTAAGTTGCAGATAAGGGCTTAATGTTAATATGATCTTTTAAAGTAATCATAATATAAATATCATTTTACACATCCGTCCAAAACCTATAATTAAGGATTGGGTAGCCCGGCCTCAGCAGATTAATTTCCACCCAATGTTAAATTGGCTCGTATTAACTTTCAGCATTTTAGCTCCTCCTAAGTAATCAATTATCTGAACCTTCAGTCCAACATCTCTCAGCTTCTGAAAGATTCATTTCCACAAAGAGAGATATTGATTCAATACTTTTCTGTCTCGCTCTCTTTCTCTTTCTCTCTCTCTGTCTCACACACTCGCAAACACACACACACACACACACACACACACACACACACACACACACACACACACACAAAAAAAACCTGTGAATAGGGCAGGGTTTTTTTCTGAAGTTAGAAAACCAGGGTGTGGCTAACATGTTACATGGTGAATTAAAAGATGGTACAATCTAATGACAACAATACACAAAGTAGCCAAAATCTTTTACAATCAATATATTAATATATTAATAAAGTAGGAATTTTAGGAGCCAGATATCTGATGTGTAGTTTTTTTGTGCAAACTGTCTTCTTGTGTGTGTTCTTTTGTTACTGCAGCTCAGGTGCAAAGGTTCAGAAGTTAGCTGTGTAGGTCAGGTGATTTATATTTGATCTCAAAGGGGCAAAAAGCATTTTCTTTTCTTCAGATCAAAGTGTGAAGTCTTTCCGTCACTGAAAGTTTTGTGTTGTGTGTTTTTGTTGGACGTAGACCGGATTTTGACTTTTTTTCACATTATCAACGGAGGAATAAATTAAAGGTATAGTATGTACGATTGCATGCTAATGTTTACATTCAAATATCTAACTTAAATCAAAAAATGCAGAGAATCACTCCCATGATACCCCGCGAGCCTCAACGTCATCTTTTGTTATTGTTTTGATTGAGAGCCCCCTAGCGGCAGATTTTACATACTGTACGTTCAAAGTTTTTTTCTGCTTTTTTTCTGTCTCGCTCGGGATCTAAAACAACCACGACTACAACATCCATTGCATTGACTGCAAACTACGGCTAAGCATGCCAGCCAGGTCACTTCATGGTGACATCTCAATAATCTGGTACTCGACTGTTCTTCTTCAACAGGACTTTTTAAAATGTGTTCATCACTACACAAAATACATTAAGCTGATGGAGCTAATAGGATCCAAGACAGGTTGTGGATAGACAGATACACGTCCACACATATGGCCCAATGAATGATCCCCTCCAGGCATGTGCCCAGTGGAAAGAATAACCCAGTGTCATTCAATTTCACCCACATTTTCCCTGTTGTACACGGACCATTTCCATGAAATACTTTGGGTTTGGTTAGCTTGGGGGGAAACATCTAGAAAAAATAGATGATGAAACCTCATAAGTTGGATTTGTAAATATTTTGGAATAAGTTAAAATGCTTTTGATACCTGCACTATCAGTGACAGATAAATCCCAAACAAGTGCAATTAAGTATGGACTGAACGAGAACCATAACACATGTCAAAAACAATAATGGATGACCAGGAATGGGTTGAAAAAGTAGGTGAAAGGAGCCAAATTAGGCAGAGGTTACCAAACAGGGTGAGCATGGTAGGACTGAAGAGTGGAAGAGGAGTTGGGGGAGGGTAGCAGAAGAAGAAGAAGATGGAGGGATGGCAAAGCGGAGAGGGGGAAGGGGCTGAGGATGAGGAGGAACCAGGAAGAAGAGGGGGAGGGGAAGTACTGGTCCAACAGCTGATGCTAAGTTATAATTGCCTCAATTAGCTGGTAGGGCTGCCAGGGCAACAGTGTTTGATTCGTTGCTATGGCGACCTGCATGCGGCATCCTCCCCCAATGGGGCCAGGGTGAAGGAGGAGGGGAGCTGAAGATGATGATGGGGATGAGGTGAGGGGTTAAAGTGAAAGAGGAAGAGATGGTTAAAAGAGTATTATGTATCATGTGGAGAAGATCAGAGGAAATAAGGATGGATGGAGTGATGCAAGAGGAGGAAGATGATGATGGTGGCAGAGGAGAAGCAGAAGATGTGAGAAGATGCTGTGGGCTTGGGGAAAAAAGGTCAAAGGAAGGAGGAAATGAGGAATGGCTGATAGTTGTCTGATTGATAATGATGAAAGCCAATATATAGAGCCAGCACACTTTAAGCCTTTAGAATAGATAGAAAAGCATTTGGGAAGAGGATAATAATAATGATGACGTGAAGTGATAGGAAGGAAAGAAAATGTGAAAAAAGTGAAATCATAAGGGGCAAAAATGAAGCCGAGAGAACGAGAAGAATTGAAACGTATCCACATTTAGATTGAAATAATGAAAATATTGATCTGAAAAGAAAATGAGAATAGGAGAGGGAACAGAAAAGGAGAAAATGCCTGAAAAAATATCAATAAAACCCCAAATTGGAAGGCATGATGCAAAAGAAAATAGGCAGATTGATTGAAGGAGACAATGGAGGTGCTGCAGTGATGGTATGAAGGGAGGAAGTGGAAGGAAAATGTGCGGCGAGGAAGAAGAATAATAGAAAGGAAATCTAAAGAGAGAAATAGTTTAGTGGGTGGAGGGGTTCAGCGACTGCAGATGAAGCAGCAGAAGTTCATTGTGATCCCTCTTCTTTTATTTGAGGCAGGAGTCTGAGGGAAAATGACATTTGTTTCCAATTGACAGTTTCTTGTGTGCAGCACAATGGGAATACCTTCTTTTTCTTTTTTCTGATTGCAGAAAGAGTTTCTCCTCCATGCTGTCATCTTTCTTCTTCTTCTTTTTTTTTTGTTGCAAGACAACGAACATAACACCAAAAACCACGGGGGTCATAGTTACAATGATTAACAGGCCAGTTAATATGACAATTTTGTGTCATTAATGTGTGTTTGTGTATTCTGATTGGCTCTTTGAGGAAGAAGGCAATGTTGGGAAAAGGATTGTATTGTAATAATCATAATCACCACCATTCATAACCATAATCATATAAGTAACATGATATCAATGACAATATTTGTGTCATTCTGAAGGCAGGGGGGAGAAACCCTCACTACCCACAATGCAACCCAGTGTGGGTGTTATTCTGGTAACAGTTAATGGAGGATTATTTTACTGCTCTCTGTTCACTTTTTTTGAATGACTTCTATTGAAAAAAGTTCACAGTGACTTATGTAAATAAGACAAAGATCCTAACTCTGGATCTGTTGGGCTCCATTGCAATTTGGCCCCACACTTTTTTTTTCCACAAAGTGATGGACAGAAGCAGAGGCCAGACAGGGAGATGAACTGGATGCAGAGTGTGTGCTGTGGTCTTGACAGGTCAGCCATTTGGCCTGATCCTCTCCTGCTGCGATTGGCTAACTGGGACCCTCGGCCCCTCAATCAGCCGCCTGGAGAGCAGTCTGTCACTCTCGCTGATCTGGGGAAAGATGGATGTTACCGTCCAGACAGCAGCTGGAGTGCGAGTGAGAGCATGCGTGTGGGCGTGTGACTTCAGTCCAATCTGTTTGTGTGTGTGTGTGTGTGTTTCGGTCTCTGCCTCTGGTAGACTCTGCCTTCCTCACAGGCACAGTGTCACCGGTTTATGCATGTGTATCTGCACATGTGTGTTTATATATGGACATATACGTATATATCGCCAGTGTCTCAGGATCACTCAATCTTCAATCATGTCAGGGAGAGCAGACTTAAGATGGCGAGTTGGCAAAGATACACACGCTCTTTCCATATATATTCATGAAAGGCCCATCTTTTCACAGCAGACAGGGTCCTTCGCTCTGTTAGTCATGTGATTTATCGTCCAGCCACGCCTGAACGTTTTGATATATGGGGACAGGAGGGAGCGAAGTGCAAACTGCTGAGCTGCTCTGAGTCCTCTACATGTGTGCGGTGGACACGCATGCACACACACAAATACACATACGCTATCAATGCAGTTTGCCACACCCAGCCGAGTCAGTGTCATGTATGTCCTCTCCTCTTGACAGCTCCACAGATTTGATTCAGCCTTAATATTCCCTTTGATTGATCACACACATCTAAAGTGAAAGACGCGTGTGTTTCTCTCACTGTGACAGGTGTTATGATGTAGATCAGGTGGCACACATTAATTTAATGCCAGTCAAGCCCTCTCGCTGCTGCTCAGCCAATCAGAACTCTTTCTAATCCAGAGACGGACCCCATGTTTTATACCCCACATAAAATGTCATGGGATGCTAAAAGGTCTCAATTACAGTGACACTGCTCGTGCACAAGCACACAAATCACATGCACATGAATAAATACACACAAACTGTAAATGAACACAGGAAACACACAAATACACACACACGCACACGCACGCACGCACGCACACACACACACACACACACACACATACACACTCAGAGCAGCTATGTTTCTCTTTCCACAATGTCAGGCACTAATGTGTAACTGTCATCATTTTTTCGCAATTAATTTAACTGTGATGCAGCCTTGACGAATTAATGTTATTCCAATCACAATTAATGGTTATCACATGCAATAAAAGAAACCAAATCAGTTTCACAGGGTAAAGCCTGGGTCAGAATACAGGAGTTTTAAAATCCTACCGGATTCTGAAATCCGGTAGCATCACACACATAAGGAGAATCTTCACACGTATGCTGTACTATAATTTCTCAAGCATGCACACACTTCAAGATAATGGCAAAATCATTGCGGCGCCGGTAGCCAATTGGTTAGTGCGCCCGCCCCATGTATGAAGGCTATGGATCTCCAAGCATGCAGCACGGGTTCAAATCCGACCTGTAGCTCTTTTCCTGCATGTCATTCCCCTCTCTCCCTCTCTCTCTCTCTGTCTCTCTCTCTCTCTCTCCCTGATTTCTGACTCTATCCACTGTCCTATCTCTAAAAAGTGTTTCCCCTGGGTTTACAGCTTTTGGGGGGGGGTGCAGTGGTTAGGGAAAGAAATGACTGGTGAGACGCGACAACATAGATTGTCTGTTCTTCAGTGACAGCTGGAGGTATGATTGTAACTGTCTTAAACATTTCAGGTGTCCAGTGCACCAGCACGTATTGCGTCTTGCTGGCATTCGTACCTCAGTCCTCCCTCGCCTCTCGCAGTTGTTGTCATTCACCACTTCACCAGAACCATTCATGACGTAATCGTCAAGATTTAAAATCCTAAAAATATCAAACATGTTTGATATAAAAACCAGGGTGGCCCCAATGCTCTCTGAGCTGAACGGGGAGGTTAAGATTGAATCTTTATAACACTACGAAATGATCCGGGTAGATAATCGGTTCTTAAAAAGAGTCGTGATTGTAGTGAAGAGGGAATTGAACCTCAGATCAGCCCGATTATCCTGAAGTCTGAGCCAGATTTTTTTTTCTTTTCTCTTTTACCTGTCTCATGAAAGTTTCGGTTCTCACACGAAACACATTATTTTAAAGGCCATATTAAATCTGGCCTCCATGCATTGTCTTTACCATTACTTACAACTAGAGAGGAAACTACAAAAAGACAAGTATTGTAACTATTGTGCAGTGAAGTCAGAGATAACAGGTTGTAGCAAGGTTTTTTTAAATTTCATTAGAAAAACAGACTGTGCTCTTTGTTCCTGAGGAATGTTTGATTAAATCTCACAGAAAATGTATAAAACTGTTGGGACAAACACAATGTTTTCACATTCTCTCAGTCTATTGTGAGAGTTTTTGTGAAAAGTAAAGTTTAACAAGAAGAAGCTGACCCTCTCTTGGGCCAAGCAAATGAATTTGTGATGGAAGAAGGTGAAAGAGAGAAGCACAAAAGAAATATGTTTTTCGTTGTTTCCGTAAAGTTGTCATTTGAGCTGGTTTGCATAAAAGGTTCATGTTCAAGGACTATGAAATACAAAAGGAAAAAAAAAACATCCCACAAAAGAGAGTCATGGTGGGCATGAAACCCGAACTTAGAATGGGGCCAATGTCCAAATATTTCTACAATTTGAAGAACAATCTCTTCTCTCTCTTACATGGGAAGGGAACCGCACGGTGTGTCAACTAAGAGTGTGCACCATTAATCCACTCGGGCAATTATCACCTCCCACACCTCTCTCTGTTGGCTGGCCTTTCACCCTGCTCCCTAGTAATAGAGCTACAACCAACTAATCCAGAGTTTATCTCCATCAATAATTTGTTCTGTTAATTGTCAGCAGATAGTGACAAGTGTTCCTCGCATTTCACAAGAGGACATCTCCAAGTGAACAGACTCAGGATGCCTCTGAAACCATAATCGAACATTGCTCATTTCTAATGATGGTTGTCTGGGTCTGAGGCGGAGTCAAGTAAGATGACATTTTCTCAAAAAAGAAACAAAATTAATCATCTCACAGTTTTACCCTCTCCATTCCTTTTGCATGGCCTGTCCATGACGGGATTGTTGAGTCTGTTACGTCATACCTTGGTGGGGTGAAGTCGTGAGGTAATAACATGGGTGCAAGGAGGCCAAACTGCATCTGTGCAAATGGTAGAGCTGGTAAGATGGAACTGTGCTGTGTGTGTGAGGCTTATGCTGTTATGCGGTGAAATCAAACATTAGGACCATAGACTGGATAAAACATGGAAGCAGTCTCAGGGATGTGACCGATTGGTTTCTGAAGAGGCGTTGTGAAGGCCAACAATGGTGGTTGTGATCTTGAAAATGATATCTCCGCCTTACTTACGATCAATCTAGTAACAGTTAGTCAAATCGGCTCTGCAGCAATATGTTGGTTCAGTGCCATAGTATAAAGGTAGCATAATGGCAAAGATCTGTGACAGTGGTGTTACGGATTCTCTGTGTAAAAAGTGCTTCAGAGTGTTGCAGTTCAAAACAGGCCAAGCTACGTTAGCATAAATGTAGGTAAGCCATCATTCTGACGTTTTTGTTTCAATCATAACCCTTGGTTGGTTTGTTTGAAAAAGAAAGTGTTGCTCAATAATACTTGAATGTACAGAGACTAGAGGGAAAGGAAGTTGTCCAATGCCTGATTATGATCAATCTATTTCTTAACAAACAATACAGGTTGTTTGTATTTTCCTTCCTGAGGCTTGTTGTTAGGATTTCTTGGAAAAGCCAGCATTAACAATATTGAGAATATAATTTAAAAAACTGTATTAGAGACCAATATTCTCCTTATGAGTTGTTGCTATCCGGTAAAGTGATGGGAAAAAGATGCACCTGAGATGGTGAAAACGTAGACGTCTATCAGGTTGGATGATTTCACAACATGTGTCTAAAGAGAAGCACAACTGACACCTCCATCTTCAGAGTCTAAGGGGAGAATGACGGGCTGGGAATCGCCTTCGTCTCCTATTAATTATCATCAATAACGCCTCCATACCCATTTATCTTTCACACGCAACCACTAACCACTTCTACTGATCGCCCCCACCCCCTCCCTTACACACAACCCATCCCCCATCGCCAACACACCCACATACATGCACATCATACACTCATATACGTGGACTTCATATACACACCAACCCCCATTTTCTCCCATACAACCGTCTACAATTGCTCATTTCCCCCTCCCCCTCTGTTCTCCATCATCACTCTCTTCTATTCTCTCATGCTTTACCTCACCCACTCACCACCACTTCTTCTCATCCCCCCCCACCCACCCTCCCGCCCTCTTCATGCCTTCATCACCATTCCTCTCTAGCACTTGTATCAGACCCAATCTGACTACTCCAAGCTAGATTTGCTTGACGTTGTCCATGGAGACCAGAGCAAAACGAGCGAGGAGCTCCTTGGAAGCTCTCCTGCAGAAATGCTGACTGAAAAATATCTGTCCTCTGTAATCCATTCAAAGTAGCTGTCAGCTTATTCAGAATTTCTGTCCAATCAAATGTAAGTACCAGCTGTAGTCCCTCAAGATGACCTGATCCCCATGAAGCATCTGAAGGTTGTCATTTGTTTGTGGTGCCATTTTTAAAATGAGTCTTTTTTAATATCATGAACACCTCCAAGTGTGTGCAAACAAAGCCAGAAAAATAAAAAATGAGGGGGAAAAATATGTTTCTGTGTTGAGCCTCTGCTGCATTAGAAAGATTGCTTTTAGGGTGTTGGAAAATGTTGAAAAATGACATTCAGGAGCTTTCTGCAGAATGAAGTGTGCTTTCATGAAAAATGGGCTATTGTCAGCAGACAGACTAGATACTTGCATGTCATTGGGTATGATGGATGAGCACCAAGGTCCATTTTATCTTGACAATTTTGCTCTGCTGCCAACAGAAACATAAAATATTTGAAGGCATGAATCAAACGGTGAGCTAAATCCCTTCCAGAAGTGTATTAAAGTCAAGAAAAAGCTCGATTTTTTGGGAGAAATCAACGTCATATCCTTGAAAAACTAATTAATTCATATGCAAGAGCAAGACCTGACCACGTCATTTTTGTCACTGAATATATTTGGTTGTTTAATGAAGAGCTTCAATTCTTTATTTTGTATTGGGTGGGAGCAGCTGGTGAAGCAACAGATAAATCTTCTGTAGGCCAGATCATGTAATTTTAGATCCACCTGAACGGTCTACACAAGTAAGGAAGGCCTTGTCCTACAAAGGGTACTAACCCTTGAATTGAGGCCCAGTTACAGTGTTGTCTTTTAGGGTACTGTCCTACCAATAAATCAGATTGACCTTTTTTTCATTTCATGACCTTTCATGCATGATTAGATGGTTGAAATACACATTCAAACACACTCTTACTGTTCACATATAACATGTATGAAGCGTGACATTGGTCAGTAAATGAGGGGTATGCAGGTGGCTCTCCCCCCTATGGAGCTGACACACAGAAAAGCACATTACTTTGTGTGTCACAGTACTGCTTTGCACACACACACACACACACACACACACACACACACACACACGCACACACACACACACACACACACACACACACACACACACAGCCTATGCACGCACATGTATACTCACAGAGACTCCGTGATACCCTCTGGGGCCAGAGTGTGTGAGCCTCTGTTAAAGCTGAGCTGTCAGATCCCCCCTCATCCTCATTCTCTACCTCCTGATTTGATCACTCTCGCTTTTTTTCCTCCACCTCTCGCTCGCTCGCCCACACAATTCAATACACTCCAAATTACACTCACATGCACATGTATTCAAACACGTACTAAACATGCCCACACACTTGGTGTAGCTTCATATCCTCTAGCATGCATGGTCCCTAAGCTAAAGAGCTATATTAGCTTCTCCATCTTGTTAAGCCTCTTGCACATGTACACTTTAATCTATACACTGCAACTGCACCAGCTAGCAGCATGCAGCGGGCAAAAGGTTTGCCTTTGGGGCAGCTTTCCAAGCTTCGCTTTGATGCACAAAGATGTATTTCCTTTGCTAAGTAAGAGCGAGAATTTCTACATACTTGTACGTACATGCATGTGTTTGTATGTTCACAGATGCTCAGATAAACATACCTGGCCAATAAAGCTGATTCTGATTCTGATTCTGATTCTCAAGGTTAACTTTCTTTATTAATGTGATGTGTATTGAGTTCATCTGAGTGTGTTTCTGCATACCAACATGGAACACTTTTCAATCAATAATCTCCACAGGACATAAAGCATGAAGAAGATGCTCACACATTAGTGCTGGGGCTAAGTATGTTAGCAGGATGTAAAAGAGAGAGGAGCAGGTAAATAATGGCGACTAACTCGAACAATGGGGCTGAAACAAAAGTATGCTGTGCTATGCTAGTGTAATCTGACAGATAGTTTTGGTTTTCTGACCACATCAAACTTACATTTCCCCAACGTGAAGTATAAGGTAAGCTAACATTTAGCATTTGTTGATTTCGTTAACTTTCGTGTAAACAGGCTGTCTGACTCCAGTCCCGTGACAGTAGGATTAAAATATTAGAAAAAAAGTATTACTTTATTATATTAAGAATTATCTATGGATTCATGGTTTTCTTTTTTGTGTGACACAGCAAAAATTACACCCGTAAGTATATCTAATTTAAGGTACTAAAGTTTGTTCCTGCAACAAGAAAGCCTTTTCAACCCATGCAAATGTATTCAGCGTTTTCTGGCTTCCTTTCTCTGTCATCCAGCTGCTTTTGTTCTGTGTGAAATCAGAAATGACCCTTTATTCCAAAACATTTTATTTTTCTAAACCTAACCTAGAACTTTTTGTCCGTATCGCAATCCAAATCCCCCAAAAATATCACTTTCAACCCCCCAAAAAAGTACCTTGTTTCGTCAATAAATGTTGCATCTAGTACTATAGAAGACGGAAATTAAGTGACATTATGTTCACAGTTTAACTCATTTCAGTCAGTTTGACTTTTTGATTTCGTAAGGGATTCAAACTCTGATCTCCTGTGTGCAAAATGTGTTGTATGACCCTTCCAGAGACGCCAATTCAATGGAGTTCATATTGAAATTCAATAGTTTTTACTAATGGCTGGCTTACATGCAAACATGGGGTTCTGAATGTATGTTCATGTGGGATAATATATTTCCTGACTATTTGCTCCCAGTTGGAGTTAATCAATATCAGCAGTCAACCATCAAGTATTCATGGCTCAAGCTTAAGATGGTAAACAGAATAGGGAACGAGACACTTTAAAGCTGAAATCATTTGTTGGTTGAATGATGACTAAAACCAGCCTTAGTGGTGCTGATTGCCTGGTGGTTAGTGTTTGCGCCACATGTACAGAGGCTTCAGTCCTCCAAGCAGGTGGCCCAGGTTCGACTCTGACTTGTGGCTCCTTTCCCGCACGTCATATCCCACTCTCTCTCTCCCCTATTTCTGACTCTATCCCCTGTCCTGTCTCTAGAGTAACTGAAGAAGAACCTGCAGTTAAATCTGCTGAGTTAACCAAACTATATCCTTGTAGACACATCATGTATTCAGAATTACCCATTATTTTGAGGACACAATCCAAAGATTTGATTCAGTGTTGAAAATTCCCTCCTGCTCTTTGTCACTGATGCTGTTCTTCTTTGTCTTAGAGGTATGTAATTAAAACAAACTCTCACTATATGCAGAGAGAACAGCACTGTAATCCTGCACAGTGGCCTTGGGTGAAAAAGCTGCATGCTTGATGCTTGTATTCAAAGACATGTTTTATGCATGCTCTCCAGAAGGATTCCCTGGCAGGTATTGAGAGAAGATCAAGTGCCAGAATTTTTTTTTTCTTGCTCCTGCAGGTGATGCTTGTGTGCACAGCTCAAATTAACCCTGCAGTGTGTAAATGGATTTACATAGATGTCAGAGGGATTTCCTTTCTCCAAGCAGCTGCAGTTTTTTTTCTCATGCAAACCTGTTCCTTGTTGTCGTGGTGGCTGCTTCTTCCCGTTGTTTGGGGCTCTGCTGGTCTCAGAGGCATTGATGACTGAAGGGAAGAGGGCTTCCACTTCTGGATAAATTCCTAAAATCGCATATAACATAAAGATACTTACATTTAGACACAGATATTGCAGATATTATCCTTCTGCAAAACAAGAGCATTGGATATTGGACAGCTGAAAAGAGACAGGAAATGTTGGGAGGAGAGAGTGGGGGATGACATGCAGCAAAGGGTGGAGATTTGATTTCGAACCCATGGCCACTACGACGAGGACTACAACCTCCATGCATGGGGTGCATGACAAAACTGCTAGACCATCGGTGCCTCAGTACATTTTATTTTCCATTTACCCATTGTTTTGAATTTGCTTGTACTGTAAACTGCACTAAGTAAAGCTGTTAAGTTTCAAATACGGGTGCTTCAGCAGGAATAAAAGGAGAGATGTGAACACACAATAATAACAAAATTCCAAGCACATATTTTTTCATCTATAAAAGTAACATCTTTAAATTCCTCCTTCAACCCTGAAAGATTTTCAATTTATAATGACCTTGGAATGTAGACATGGCATTTCATTGGCTGGATTCACAAAGTATAAAAAACATCATTTAAAAAAAAATCTGAATCATGGTCATCTTTCACATTTTTCTACCCTATAGACAAAAAATAATAAATTATCTTATTGCCTTTATTAATAATAATTTCATGTCATTACTAGCCTGGTTTCTTCTGCTGCATTTTCTTCTTACCATAAAGGAGTCTGCAGCGCTAATGTTCACTCCTACATAAAGCATGTCAGACTTTTCCTTAGTGTGATTCATATTGAATTCATATCAACAGCTTGAATCCAATCCATGACATATAAGAAACTGTCTTCTATGTCATCTGTCTTTAATCTCTACTAAGTGAAACTAGCTTGTCTTACAGGCAGGTAACATCGATGTAAACATCTTGGTCGTAAGTGCTGCAGAGCTTCGCGTTCTCTGCTGGGTAAAGCCTCTGCAACCCCAGCAGATCTCCTTTGCTTACATACATGAATAACCTCTGACACGCCACATGTCTGAAAATGTATAATTCATATCTGCCGGATCAACCCTTGATCTCTGAGGACTGCAGATGGTATCAGTTCAAACTTGTGCACAAGGATTAAAAGATGAATTTTCCCCACGCTTATGTAGCAGCCCTTTGATTCAGAGTCCACGGTGAATCTCTTTGGCTTTGAAGCACAGAGAGAGAGGAGAGACCCTAGCCATATCAAGGACTGACTCAGAGAGCAAAGGTTGCAGTTACACGGCACATCGCAATACTGAATACCAAATTGGGACTCATAGCCCCAATTTGGGATGAATGGAGGCGTGCATACTTGATCTATGGTTTTGTTACCACCAGTGATGATACTACTGGCAGAATAATGGAGGTATAATAGTGCTTTAACACAAACATAAATTTCCTGAAACTTTTAGGGTGATCTTCATGTGTGAACACCAACGGCCGAATTTTTCAACCTGACTTTACTCAGATCTTTTCCTGCTAACTGCCTAATAAGTTATCCCCATGAAGTTGAGGTGAGTGGATGTGAGAACACGGAGAATTTCTGGAAAATACCCCCCCTTGTCTGTGTAATCGGGTACTCTACAAAGAAATCATACAGTCAGTCTTATAGCCAGATTACTTAATACGTTTATACAGAATTTCTGCAGTGCTGAGCTGTGCTGCTCACACCAGCTGTACAGTGGCTCTAAACCTGTAAATATTCACTTAAATAAAATAAGGATGCACTCGAGCAGCTAGCAATCCAAAGTTTTTGTTAAAGTGAGTTTAAAAGATGTGAATATAGACAAGATGAGGGAAGTATGATGTACTCGTTTTTCCCTGTTTCTATCATATGTATGTTGTTTTTTTGTTGATGAAAAGCACTTTGTGACCTTTGTTTGTGAAAAGTGCTGTATAAAGAAACTTTACTTACTTAGATACTTACTTTTGTCAGGGGCGTGTCCAGATGGTCGCATGGGACCCCCTTGAAATCTGATTGGCCACCCTAAAAATCCTAAACTATTATTGGCTATTTGCATGTCAGAGGCGGGTCTTATGTGAAAACCGACCATTAAGGCTTTTTTGCAAAAGGCTGCTAGAAGGCTTTTTTTAAATATCAGAGTAGCATATTTAAATGTGTTTTTACTTATAATTAATAAATACTTTGCATTTATTTCATAAGAAAGGTGCATAGAAAAGTAATACACACTGGCTATCTTGAGAAAGAAAACATTAACTGGCCTTGTTTCACCCTGGCAATATGTTGGCCACCCCTGCATACTGTAAGTCAAGGCCACCTCAGTTATAAAAAGTCTGGACACGCCCCTGACTATTGTGTCAAAAGCAGAAGTTATCCACCATTAGCTACCAGTCAGGACTGAAAGGTAAAGGTTGCATTGGCTAATCCCCTGTGTATTTAACTGAGCAAGATAACCTATATTTCTTTTGGATCCAACATTTCCCTTTTTTCTTATCATAGGGTGCTTGCTTTTGCACTGAAGCTACACTAAACCATTCATGGTCAAGCATTAATCTCCAGAATATACAAAATAAAAACAACTTTGGGGGAAGGGGTTTTCACACAAAAACTGTGAACCAGGCTGTTTTTTTCTGCAATCACATTTTTTGTCTATCACAGGGCTACAGAAAGCTGTCTTTGACTTGACTTTCAAACACAGCTCCCTTAGGCAAGTAGCTGCGTCAGTGACATTTGCTATTTAACTGGTGACCCCGGCACCAAAGATGAAATATTTCCTGAGAATGGATCTCTCTTAGAAGCTTCCTTGAATCTTAAAACCCTGCGGCAGCTCATACTGGTGAACTGCTTCTGTGTGGTACTGTAAGAGAGTCTGCATTTATTCTAAGAAAAGAACACTGTTGGTAAAAGCATGAATGACTTTGCACTTTGGACTAGCAGACCTTGGGACTGTGAAACCGTCTCTCTTTTCTGTTCAAAACACACATGCCAAGGTCAAGCTCAAACATTCAGCACATATTCTTAGCAAAAGCACCATCTTATACAATCAGTGAGGCAATGTGAGGATGCCAACCTTGATTCAGAGGAAAGGAAGAAAAGATTTATTCAGGAAGCAGGAGCGTGGTGATGAATAAATCAGGGTTCGCTCAATGTGGAGTTTATTCACAAAATTCTGTTTTATTTTTATTTTCTATTCATTGACATTTCTGTGAAACTGAATATCAAACTTCATGCCATAGCTTACATAAGGCAAGGTTGAACAGACAGCATATAGACCTCAGGCAAGTGTCGCTGCACTGTGCTGACAGCACATGATTGATGATTTTAGAACAACTTCAACAAGGGGAAGAAAAACGTCTGTATTTTTCTACAGTCATGTCAACAGCTGTGACGCCTGCTATATGCTGACATCTGAATTTCAGTATGCAAGAAATCACAATGCAAGATGCTGAGTAATGTTTACCATCTACGCATTTACAATTTCTACTAAACCTCATTCTTATTCTGAAAACTGGATTGAGCTGAGGCCACAGGAGTGGTTCCCGACTGGTGTAGCCTCAGGACCAACCATCGACGCCTTCACGATCCACCTTATTTATGAACCAATCAGATTAATTTAATGAAAAATTGTGCAGACTTCAGACGGTACAAAGCATGTTGCAGAACAAAGAAATGGAACAAATCAAACATGTTAAAAAAAAAAGCTTCAGACACTAATCTTTTCCAACCCACTGAAAACGGCTCCACGACCCACTGTTGTGCCACAACCCACCAGATGAGAACCATTGGGCTAGAGAAAGTGTTATTTTTAGGGGTTTTTTAGCATTTAGTATGTGGTTTGGTTTGGTGGGGATTCCAAGGAATATGGGTTGAGAGCCATTGATATCCAAGATTCAGTATTGATTTCAGTCTTCAGAGAGCAGAAACAAACGTATATATTTAAATTAATGAACAGCTTTCAGTCATTTTGATTTCCCCACATGGCTCCATGTAGCACTGATGATGCGGGATGACATCACCAAACCTGTCCAATAAATTGACTTGCCTGTCAGCTACTCCTCCAGGTTTGTTTGTAGTCAGGTAGCGTAAACAAAAACTAAATGGTAATGGTAATTGGACCCGAGCTTATATAGCACTTTTCTAGTCTTCTGACTACTCAAAGCGCTTTTACACTGCCGGTCACACCTACACATTCACACACTGATGGCAGAGGTTGCTATGTAATGAGACCATCAGAAGTAACTAATCCAAATCACTCGCATTCATACGCCGCAGCTGGAGCAATTCAGGGTTAAGTGTCTTGCCCAAGGACTAGGGATGTAAAGATTAATCGTGAGGCAGTTAAAAGTCGATTCAAAGCTGTCAAGGTTCACATCGATTCTCTGAAAAATGAATCGCAGTACCTATTTAAAAAATAAAGGCCAGCAAATATATTTTTTAAATTTCTCAATTCCCTGATCTGATAAAATTATTGAATCTGTGACTTAAATCTGTAAATTAATTCAACAGAACATAATGCATCTTAATTAAATGTACTGTAACAGATGTGTATGTGACACAAAAACACTATTTGTTATTTCTGCCGTTAAAAAATATGTTTGACCAGTGAATTATTTCATTCAAAAAGTCAAAAAGTTAATTTCGGACCCTGCATGTGGTGAGTGTCAGCAGCTGTAGTGCAGAGGCGGTTGGTTGTAACAAGCAGGCGTTACCATGGCAGCTGTGAAGCCAAACTATACTAACAAGCAGGTTTGTAGCCCCGCTTGCCCAAATGAGTGTAAGAGCCAAAGAGATTACGAGGTGCATTGGTGTTTTCATGAAAAAAATAAAGGAATCTTTGTTAGTCATAATTTTTCTTCAGTCTCATTTTGTAAAATAAATCGTGAAAGAATCGTATCGTGAACCCAGTATCGTGAATCGTATCGTGAGTTGAGTGAATCGTTACATCCCTACCAAGGACACATCGGACATGTTGCTGCAGCTGGGGATCGAATCCTCGACCTTCCGGTTGAGAGACGACGACTCTACCATCAGCCAATTAATTTTTCTTTTTGTCCTTGGTACAACACAACCATAGTGTTAACTATTTTCCTGGGAGCTCCTGAGCTCTGATGGGTTCCTCCGGATCATTGGTGGGGACGGCCTGCTGCTATCAGAATCAGAAATACTTTATTAATCCCGGAGGGAAATTCGGTTGTTACAGTTGCACTAAAACACAAAATAGCAGTAGAAATATAGTTATATACAATCAAATATTGTATTCTCCTATCCCATTTTCAAACCCGGCACAGTTTTCGGCTGTGATGGCTGATTATTATGCGCCTCGTTTTGCTCAAGATTTCTGCCTTTTAAAAGGAACATTTTTCTTGCCACTGTTACTTTGCTAAATGTTGCTAAGTGCTCATGTTGGATTGACGCTGAGTTTTTCTAATATATCAATACGTACGGTCTTGTACCTGCTCTTCTGTAAAGTGTCTTGAGATAACATTTGTTCTGAATTGGCGCTATACAAACAAAGATTGATTTATTAGTACTATATATAAACAACAACAAAGATACAGGAACTCAAATGTAAAAGCTGGCAGATGAATTTGATGCCTCTTACTTCCTTCTAAACTGGAGATAAAACAGTGTTGACAATCTTTCACGCTGCATTTGAGACATGAAAAACATACTGATTCCCATGTACGTACACATATATAATATGTCGGTGCATACGATGTAATAAGTCTGAATCGTTTAGCCTCAACTTCACTTCCTGTTGCATTATTAATGTTGGATGCACCAAATACAGGAAGAAGCTTGCCCTGAGGAAACGCTGTCCTCAGCTGACCCACATTTCGGATATGTATGTGTAGCCTGTGTGTATTTATACATACATGCCTTTATATAACCAGCTGACCCCACATGCCATCTGCACAAATCTGATTTAAAAAAAAAAAGGCTGGCAAGAGCCAAAAAGCCCAGAGTAAGTCCATAGACAGAATCATCCTGGAACATAAAGATATGAAGAGTGAATCCAATGCCCCCGTGCAGCTGTGGCATCATCTGTAAAATGGGATGGATGGGGGTTGATTTGGTGACAGAAATATCGTTTAAACCTCTTTTTTTTTAACAAATAATCTTTAAAAAAGCTTCAACGTGTAGTGTACATATTGACACTGAAATGCACACAAACACATCAAACTGCAGACAAATGCGTCTCGCAGTTTTCTAGAATGTATTCTGATAGGAGAGACGCACAGTTTTGCACTTCTCAGCGCAACTGATACGCGTGTGTCTCGTCTTGTATTCACTGAATTCAAACTGACAGTTTGATCGTGTGGACATGTTTGGAAATGATAGACAGTCCAGAGGTGTCGTAAAATGAATAATACCGGTAGAAGAATGATGTGCATTTTCCGTTTTTATCAGCATCCTCACACATGCAGGCTGACAAATATGAGTCCTATATGTGTCATCGGTGCAGAGCAGTGGAAAACCATCTCTGATTCATTCCCTCCTGCCTCTCTTACTCTCCTGTTCTCCTCCCTGCAGCCATCCCTCTATTGACTACCTCTGTCATTTCTATTAAACGGTTGAAGGAGCATTATATCCTCAGTATCTTACGTCAAGGATTTGACATGTTCCCTGGTATAACGGTGCGTTAAAACACAACAGACGTTAATTTACCCTGTGTTAGAGAGAGAGGGATGAATAAGAGTTCACAGCTTAAACCTCTAACACATCAGCTAGTATTGATTTACCAGCAATAAGGCAGAAAGCTTCCACAGTACTCAGTATCACTCTTTTTAAAAGATAGTCAGTAGCTTTTTCCTAAAAAATAAATATAGACTAATGCACAAGTAATGTTGCTCAATCATCACTTGCAGGCTGTGTCTGCAGAGACCCTGTGCTCTGCTCCTATTTCATTATTTTGTCTTATTTTTGTTGACATGGAACTGGCGTATATGACCGACGTGAATGTTGGTAAAGAAGAGGAAATATAACCATAGTGAAGCGAAACGCAGCTTGTTCCAAAATGAGAGGGAACCTTGTGTTGGCTTTCACCCGCAGACGTGGAGTTTACCTGCTTTCTGTTGGACAGGCAGGTGCCAAACACCAGACATTTAGCTGGGAGTCGTGTTACAGATCCTAAAATTGGTATCACATCATTCGAGTTTGGTTTCAAACCAAAAAAAGAAAAATGAAAAAGGCTGCCCCATCCCCTCCTGACCAACCATCTATGAGAATGGAATTAAACTCTGTGAGCAGCAGAGAGTTGAGGCAGTCTCTTCAATCAGATGCATAACAAGTGCAAGTGTACTCGGCAAAAAATGTCACAGGTGTGTTTCTGCTCTAATCATTACAGACAAAAACTTTAGACAGTTGCAACTGATGCAAAACTTGTAGAGCTATCTGTTGCCACAATCGAAACA